>JALIZH010019338.1:0-54854 GCA_030522465.1 Rhipicephalus appendiculatus
GTACTGTTTAAGTGTTTCTGACCCGGATAAGCCTCGTTGAGTGTGCATAGACTACCGCGTGCCGGTCCCAGTGGCCAACACCTGAGGTAGGCTGGTTAGAACAATATATATTCACACCTAACCTTTGTATTGAAGTAAGGCGAAAGCAGCAAAAAGAAAAAGAAATATTCATGGAAGCATCGCGTATCTCTCAACCAACTTCTTCGGAAAACGTGAACCTAACTGACGTGTGCAGTGCTTTCAAGAACGAAATTATTTTCTTTCGAAAAAATGTTGAGGTTCCGTAATCATAAATGAGACATCATGGATGTTTTTTTTTTATACGCTTTCATTAATACTCGTTCTCCTGCTATTTCGTGGGGAGGTGCTTCCCATCTAAATGGTTTTGTTCCGCTGCAAGATACAGGCTACAGCACTTATTCCGGTTACGCTGGCTCTAATTTCACTTGCTTCAGTGCGAACACGGGGTGCCCACGAGTGAGTCAGCAGTTTCGCACATCCAGGCACGTGCACGCGCTGCTGTCAGAATTTAATCTTGTTTGCTAATGTTGTTTTTAATGCTAATCCCTGCTCAGTACCGTTTTCTGTTTACCCATCTTTACTTTACAAGAGCAAAAGTATTTCGCTAATAACGGCATCCCGAGATTTCTCATAACTACAAGAAATTAGCGTTTCATGGCCTCGCGATGGTTAAGCACGCTTATTACAAAAGCAAAGGGATTATTTAGTTATTATACCCTCGTTTTTTGGCCGTAAAGATTGTAAGGCGCATCCCTTCGTTTTTGTTTGTCGTTACTATAGTTTGCATTGCTGTCTAACCAAACCACGAAATCACGTTGACCTGTTTGCCTTCTACTGCCCGTTCTATATGCTCATCTGACAGAACCCCGTCTCAGTGTAGAAAGGCTGCATTGAAGTTGGTGTTCTAGTTGTCTCGAAAATAGTTATATGTGCGCTTGCACGGTAGGTATTCTGCACCGGTCAGTCATTCGACATGCATCTTCAACCAAAACATGGCGCTCTCTGATATATAGGCTGCGAACTATTATAACATACCTTTCTTTTTTTTTTGGCGCCATATGTATTTTCGCCTCGAGCAATGCCCGTTCACACATGGCGATAATGCGTAAAATGTCGCAGCGTAAATTTTCAAAGTTCGCCAAAGCGCATCATCTAGAACCTAGGAGGAGAGGAGACCCTCGCGAACGGCTGTTGACATTGCCGCTATTGCGCAAGCTTCACAATTTATATGCGCGCCTGTGGTTTTCTAAATAATGCATAAAAAAAAGAAGAGGAAGAAGATGGTTTTGTAACTGATTAGAAACTGCGCGAGAGGCTTCAAGAGAGAGAAATTGAGTTTGGGAGTTAGATATTTATATTTAGATATAAATACTAGTTAGATATTTGTAAGGGGTTAGTTACTTGTTAATAATCTTCGTCGTTACAACCTGTTAAATTATCAAGCTTTTTCGTTTCCACCATGATTTGTTTATTCAAGACAGCATACATGGTCCTATTTCACCAAATGTGCTGTCTTGAATAAGCATCACTGAATGAGAGAGTGAGTAAGAGGCAGGGGCATTATCAAAAATTTAAGATATAAATACATCAATAAATACAGAACAATTTATTGAAGACCGTAAGACGCAGTGCCGGGTGCCACTGCTGGAACACATAAAAAGCGCACAGACATCCGTTTACGTGAAATATTTGTTGCTCACAATTGCCATCCAAGTTTGCGGACAGCGCATCAAATGGTACGGGCCTTTCGTTCTTGCACAATGATTAGGCTCAGTCAAAAGAACTTAAAACAATTTCGGCATCTTTGTTAGTGGGCTGTTCCCGAAGCTACTGCGTTACTCCCATTTTTTCAACTTCCGCCCACTGCTTTCCCATTTAGCTTTCTCGCATCATCTACTCCGATCGAATTGGTGGCGTGTCGCGCGTTGCGCACTTAGATGCACCGGTGCCTTTGTTTCAGAACAAATGGAGCGCAGCTTAATCGGGCTTCACGAGCCAGACTATTTCATCTGCGTAGCGTTCGGTTCTGTTTTTCAGTCTGCTTACGCTATTGTGCTCGCAAACTTCTCCGCTTGAGAACTTCGCGAGCGCACTGTGCAATGAAGATCAACTGCACAATTCTCTCGCGCTCAAGTTACGCACTGCTGTCTAACCAAATGGCTACGAAAATGACAATGCGTGGCGTTCCCAGTAGATAAGATCCCTTTCACTGTTCATTTCTATTCGTGAAATCTCAGATAGTCACATTCCTGAATCATCGCCGCGTTAAGATGAGTGTTCCTGCCATGTTTGCGTTTATCCAGTGCCTGGTTTAGATACGCTCCCTCAGTGAATCATTCGACTGTGCAATGCCATGAAGCAGCGATTCAGCAACAGTGCGCGCATCGAAACACGCGCGGCTGGCCAACTCAGATTACACACCGAAAGCATTGCACGCTGCTGTTAGCAGCGACAGGCGCGGATGCGTTCTTCTCAACACGCATGGAAAAGGCGCTGTTGCTGTGGTTCAAAGTTTCTTGCAACGCCCTATCTCCATTCGAATGTTTAAATGGAAAGATACGATGGTAGTGGTTGCATCACAACACGCAACGGTGGTTTACGCATGAGCGATTACGTTCGAAGCACAGTACGATAACCTCAGTTTAGTCAGCTCAGTACGACGTTCCACTTAATTAAACGACCATTATTAAATGTTGTGTCATTCGTTTTATTACAACTTTGTATCATCGAAAGAAAAAAACTTTCTGCTGTTCACTCGAGCATCACCTATAAGCTAATTTTGCTAAGGAAACTGCTGGTGATTGCCGCGTTAATAAAGCGTATATTTTTCGCCCAGTAACCTGGCAAAGATAGCCCGCATGAAAAAAAGAAAACATGGTTGATCCCCCCGTCATAGGAATCGGTATAACACGAAAGTGAAACGTGTCCTTACAGAAGTAGTCGAATGTTTACTGCACATTGATATAAGAGAGCTTGTACAATGTCTATTGGTGTGTTGACAGTTATAGCACCCTTTAACATGGATGCATCCACGTTGACGCTTGATGGTACATCTGTATCCCGACGACTAACGTCTATGATGAATGATTAAAGAAACCCTTGTGGTTATAGATGCTTGTGGTAGCTGTACGGTGAGAGCGGAGTCATTGAAAGCGGTGTGACAGCCAGAAGAGCGTCAATGATTGGGCGCCGAACTTGGGCTAAGGTCGCCTACTCGCGGCATGTTAGAGTTATTGAACAACGCTGCCCGACCAGAAGGAAACGCAACGCGTCGTGTCCATAGGTCAGCGAACTCACTCACGAGTCGACTCACTTCGACTCACTCAGACTCAGATCAAGCCGTGAGTCTAAGTCTGAGTGAGTCCGGGTGAGTAATATTCTGGTGAGTCTGAGTTCGAGTGAGTCCGCCTGAAGAAAATTTTCGTGAGTGTGAGTCCGGTTCAGGAAAATTTTGATGATTCTGAGTACGAGTGAGTCCAAAGCGCAAGATATATTTATTGAGTGAGTTTGAGTGAGTGCCACTTTTGTTTGCCGACCTATGGTCCTATCCCCTCATCTTCAGCCTTACTATCAGCCTTATCTAGATTCACGTTTATACTCACGTCTACTCAAACGTATTCAAAAGCAGTATCGTTCATACACCATTTCAATATTTATTGATCAGAGGCGTGAATTACGTAGGGGGTGCCTTGAGCTCGCCCCCCCCCGCCAGCTCTTCCAGGGACGTTCTTGATAACTACATCTTATGTTGTCATCTCTTTCAATAAAAATGGCCTTACTGGTTTGCGAGCACTCATAACTGGTATTTGAACGTACTATATCAAAAGGCGCCAACAAGAGCACCGATTACGTGAAATATTTGTGTTAAAGCGCATTGACACCATGGTTGAAGAAGCTAATTCTAGGCGAACGGACTCATGAGTCGACTCACTCGGACTCACTCAGACTCAGATCTAGTCGTGAATCTGAGTCTGAGTGAGTCCGGGTGAGTAATGTTTTGGTGAGTTTGAGTCTGAGTGAGTGCGGTTGAAGAAAATTTTCGTGAGTGTGAGTCTGAGTAAGTCCGGCTCAGGAAACTTTTGGTGAGTCTGAGTCCGAGTGAGTCCTAAGCGCAAAATATATTTCATGAGTGAGTCTGAGTGAGCTCCACAAGTTTTGCCGACCTATGGTCGTGTCTTCCCCCGTTGGCCGGCTGCGAGTTTTCGCGGGGCGAGCTAGGAACACGGCTAGGGACGCGGAGTTACGGCCACGCGACGCACTCGCGCGTCACACAGCTATTTTTGGTATTGACGGATGCTACGAGTGTGGATGCTAGGGGTAAGGTCGCCACCTGGCAGTGTGTTAATGCGTCGGCAAAATTGCGCGTTTACTATTCGAAACACGCCGAATGGGACGGACGCGGAGAAACAACGCTTTGAAGAAACTAATCATGCATTTCACGGTCATAATGCATTACTTAGCAAGAGCACTGTGAGAGGACAGTGGTAGATATAAAAGGCTTGTTTTTAAAGTCTGTACAGTATGTGACCGTGGCGCAGTGGATAGCGTGCCCGGCATCTTTTGTCGCGGACCTAGAGGTCGTAGGTTCGACTCCCGTTGACGGAATCTTTTTTCTTTGTCTTCTGATTATGTGTATTTTTCGACGTCATTTCCGTGACGGAAATACGTCACTGAAATCTTGGTGGACCCCGGCATAAAACACTTTCGTGTTAAAAAAGATTGGCTGCCATCTCGCCCTGCGAACAGGAATGTCCAGCGAAGCTGTATCAAAGACGACACGAGGTAATGGGGAGGGTGTGTGTTTTTTAATATTACTTTAAACTAATCGTAGTGGTAATCGCTTTGTGGTCACTGGTGTAGACCGTGATTGGTTCCGCGACTATTTTCAGCAAGGCGAATTTGTTCCTTTCGTCAAGCATTGCAATCACGCTGTTCATCTGGTGTCATAATTTCCGTGGTCTACGCATGGCAGTCTTAAAATGAACTGAATGAGTTGCTAGCCGGGTCTCCCTTTTAGACTTGTAGACTGTAGTCTGTAGACTATTTACACGATATATTTACAATAGCGGTTGCAGCGCTGCCCGGTTCAGCTCAGAGCTCGAGCGGAGAGAGGTCTTCCTTCTCTTAGTCCGGCTCACACGCGCATGGTTCAAGGGGCTGGCAATACGCATGTATCGATATATGGAAGCGGGAAACACACGCGGGTAGATGGAAGGGCCGTTTGACGTCATTCGAAGCCCTCGTATGAAGTGCAATGCCGCTGCTACCTAATTTTAAAGACGATAGTCTTTCTTGGGATACTTGAACGCAAAAATTTTGGTCTTTCTGTTTGTGTGTCCGTAACCCGATTCAGCTACTCGGCCAAAGTTGAACCACTTTCTGAACGCCCAGCCATCTTGAACTGGTGTTTGCCTTCATACTTGTGAACATATTCGATCAAAAAGCAAATACTACCCATACCTATGGCGCAACATTAATATGTTAGTGTCATGTCGTGTGTTCTTTTATTAGAAAGTATACATAGGTACGCAATTCTAAAGACCCTAGTGTTTTATCAATGCCAGCCAGATGCAGCCAATTCAACGTAGAGTAGGCGCTGTCTGAGGCAAGGCAAAACATAGTAGTACGGCCGGCACAAGACTATCGTCTTTCGACGACATTTGCAGCGAAGCACGTAGATACGCGCCCAATTTTAGATGTGAAGCATCTTATCGCGAAGCTTAATCCGGTGGTGGTGGTGGTGGTGGTGGTGTGCCGCGTGCCCACCCTTACTGCGCATGCCCAAAACCTTAAATAAAAATAAAAGACCTCCTCTCCCCCTCTCTCTCCTCTAGGCATCCCTCCCCGCGGCAACCACACCCCTCACTGCGCATGCGCCTCCCCTCCTCTCTCTCCCCTCTTACACTCCGCCCTCTCTCCTCTAGGACCCCTGCCCGCGGCGTCTACACTCCCACTGCGCATGCGCGTCCCCCCCCTCTCTCTCCTCTCCTACGCTCCCCCCTCTCTCCTCTACGCATCCCTGCCCACGGCGTTCACACACCCACTGCGCATGCGTGTCACCCCCTCTCTCTCCTCTCCTACGCTCCCCCCTCTCTTGCCTCGCGACGCAGGCAGCGTCTGCTAGCGAGTTTCTTGGTTGAAAAAAACCGACTGCTCGCGCTGCACAACCGTTCACTGGCCGCCCCGTATATATGGCAATGGATCTTGACCTCCAAGGTGGTGCCGGCGGGAAATTTCTCCTGTGCGTTGTTGAACAATAAAAAGTCACAGTTTCACCGCAAGGGTGAGCAATGAATGCGATAGCAAAAAATTGTAATGTTATACGAAGTGAGGCTGGCAGCTAACTATTTTTGGATCCGATCTCACGCAACTCTAGAAAACGCTTGTTTAAGAGAATTCTCTTCGCGTTGAAAGCGCAGCACGTAGAAGGGTACGCCGGCCGGGCCGCCGAGAAGGGGAGATGAGAAGGGGAGATAAAGCGCGCGCCCGCGCCCGCGCTCGTAAAATCAAACGTCGCCCCCCCCCCCCCCCGCCCGCTGTCGGCCGCGGAGAAGGGGAGATAACGCGAGCGCCCCCGCTCGTAAAATCGAAGGTAGCTCGAGGGACTCCCCCCGCGTCTTTTCACGCTCACGAACGACGGGTGGGCCCGGTTATATATATACATATACATATACGGCAAATGACGCCGACGCCGACGCGGACGCCGACGCCGACGGCGAAAACCAGCCGCGTGCGTCCATATAATTGCTATCGCAATAAAAATTCGCAGCGTGCGCGTTAACTAAAAGCGGACTGCGGGTCTCTGTGTCCAGTCGGAGTCGTCTGTCTCTCATTGCCCATTAGCAGCGATTGGCATGTTTCGGTAGGAAACACTGCTCCATCACTGCCTGCTTTGCGCCTCCCCAGTTTTCTCTCCTGCGCAACGCTGCGATGAGCGCCAGCGTCAACGCCGCCGCCAGTGTAAGCGTTAGCGCCCGCTGCTTCACATCTACACATGGTTCCCTTTAGCGGGAGATGGTGTAATTTTTTACCCTCCTTACTGGAAACGCATGGGAGGGTGTTCCCATTGGTCAAAGCCATCTTATCATCCATCATGCGGCTTTTATGCTTGTTTTGTGATAATTTTTATTAAAAAAGAATAGGCTACTGAGCTCTACGATGTAGGGCTTATTCCAAAGAAAGATATGCTGTTTGCCTTCAATTGTCGAAGGAACCGTAAACCTACCAGAGGTCGAAATTTAGTTGTGGCGTTGCAGTTGTGCACGAGTCTACAGCGAAAGCGTTCGTTGACTCGTCTGTCCACTTCTCCGGATGCCCTTCCTCAGCGTCTGAGGTGAACAAAAATTGAAGGAGAGTTTGTAAATTCCAAAGTGTGTTCGGCGAAAGCCTGTGGCCATTCGACTGACAGCGCCATTTTTTTTTGTTTTCTTTTCTTTCTTTCTTTTTTTTTTTGTTCCTCTTTTTTCGTTTTTTTTTTAATATATATTATTTACACTCTCTCAGCAATCACTTGATTCATGAGAAAGTGTAATGGGGAGAGGCCGCAGCTGTGGCGGTGCAACTGTTGATATGCTCCGCTGTGCCCTCACGTGATTGCTGAGAGAGAGGGTGAGGGGAGAAGCTACAGGTGGCCCCGTTCCAGGGCACGGACGAACGGACATGGTGAGTATGAGACATTAAAGGCTTTCGCCTTAATACGTAAGGAGCAGGCGCATCCGGCTGGCAGAGGAGCAAGCGAGCGTCAATTGGTGGTTTATGGACT
This sequence comes from Rhipicephalus appendiculatus, assembly GCA_030522465.1. Classification (NCBI taxonomy): domain Eukaryota; kingdom Metazoa; phylum Arthropoda; class Arachnida; order Ixodida; family Ixodidae; genus Rhipicephalus; species Rhipicephalus appendiculatus. The sequence continues at coordinate 7,784 of JALIZH010019338.1, forward strand.
CGTTAACCTGGCGTTTTCTGTTCATGCCTCGAAATTTTCCGACCAGCGAGACCTATGCAGCATCGCTGTAAAAGATATCAACACTTACATTATTGCCACTTTGCAGACATAGATTACCAGTGAGTTGTGGTTGCATTGTGAATCAGTTATTAAACCATGACGGCAAAAATGCTCTTAAGGAATTTATCCAGCACGCTGCGGCTGATGTTGCGTTGTGCATGCGTTCTGACAATTTCATGTGGTTACCGTGTTGTGCGCTAAAAATTGTGAAACTGCGATGCAATTGATTCTGCTATTCGCACAAACACTGCAATAAGATACGGCGCAGACGAAAATGACATTGTGTGAAGCAGCGAGGATTCCCTATTCCGACCCATACATATTCCATATGGGTTTCTTTATGTAGCTTCGGGCTACAACCGGGTAGAAGCGAATTTTTCATTTCCATGAGCCTATATACGTTGTTGTGTTGAAAAAAAGTAGTACATAATGGTCACACCACTCATTGTCGATACGCTGAACTCGATAAATTAGCGTGATTCCCAAAACGTAGACAAATGAGACATTTCTATTTATTTTACCACTTTAATGATGTGCATTGACTTAGCGAAAGTAGATATGACATTATATTAACAACGCACATGTTGTTGTTATGATAATAGGACAATAGTAACAACACCCCGCTTTTTGTGATTTTTCTCAATAATTTTCTCGTGTGACAACTCTGTAATACGGACATGTGTGTGTGTGCGTGTGCGTGTGCGTGTGTGTGTGTGTGTGTGTGTGTGTGTGTGTGTGTGCGCGTGCGCGTGCGCGTGCGTGTGCGTGTGCGTGTGTGTGTGTGTGTGTGTGTGTGTGTGTGTGTGTGTGTGTGTGTGTGTGTGTGTGTGTGGAGAAATAACCACGAAATTCGCACTTCATTTCCTTCCCACATAGGGGAACTCAGCGCTGAGGCTTCTTTGGCGACCAGTAATACAAGTTTATTCATATAAAGTTTAAGTTCTGTTGACCGCTGATACTGCTGTACTGCATTGTTTCTCGCCGATTACTTTAAAAAATTGTATTGTTCCTACTGTTCACCGTGTTTGTCTTGTATATTAGACAATGAGATGAGATGGTTGACTAAGCACCTTTGTCCTCGACGAAACCACAGCAACCACAAATTAAGTTGCCTAAACCAGACCACTGATAATTCTTTCAATTTTATGCCTTCCTCTCGGCGTAGTATGGGTGCCGACAGGGAGCCAGTGATTATAATATAATTGAATATGTTATGCGTAGTTGCATAAACCCTTGATTGTATTCTTTTCGACTCTGCTGTGACACTTCCGGCTTTGGTTGCGGGTTAGCTCATGAAGTTCCTTTAAAAATGTGAACTGTGTTTGATCGCCAGTCATGCGGTCTAACATATGTTACGATATTTCCATATAATTACACGTAAGCTTGCATGACATGCTCTGGAGGTCTAAACGCCGTTATTCCTCACGACAACTGAGACAGATCTAACCAGGTTGAGATCATACGGCCGAAAACAACAATGAGCACAATCGATCGCAAAGCATTGTACGCACTTGAGTTTAACGCACAATATAGCGCGCTGTACACAAACTCGTAACACAGTGCCCTATAACTGAGAGTCATGCGCCTTTAGCTTCCTCATTAATACTCTTGTAGTAGCACACTGTCTCGGTGAAGTTTGCTGGGAAAGGGACTAACGACACAGGGAGCAGCAGAGGTAGTAGGAAACTGTTGAGGCGGAAGCGATTCGCCGATGCCGAGTGATTTCCGGAGTAAATAGAGCGAAACGCGAGAAGCGGACCCGGTAGATTTTCTCGGCCTATTCGGAGTCGTTTGGGACGATATGATTTATTGCGTCCACAATCCAAGAGCGGACAACAGCGATCAATCACTTCCGCCCAGTTTGAGAGTTTCGGAAGCATCCCCACTCCGTGAAGTATTCGTTTAAACGACGCTCCAAACGCTGAAACTGGTCTGGGCACCGAGAGAACTCACTTTCTAATGAGGTCTGGTAGATCGAGATTGGGCTGCCTTTTTACAATACTTGTGCACTGAGTTTATTGAAACTTCAACCATGAAGTTTCAATTCCGTTCTAAACACGTGCGCAGCTCTTTTTTTTTTTTGATTGATAGATTCGGAATACAGTTTTTAAGAGCTCGAGTACTTCCATATTTATAATGAAGCTTTTTTTTTATTTATCATCATCATTATCAGCCTGACTACGCCCACTGCAGGGCAAAGGCCTCTCCCACGTTCCGCCAATCAACCCGGTCCTGTGCTTTCTGCTGCCACGTTATACCTGCAAACTTCTTAATCTCATCTGGCTACCTAATTTTCTGTCTCCCCCCTCACGTGCGTGCCTTCTCTTGGAGTCTAGTCAGTTACCCTTAATGACCAGCGGTTATTCTGCCTACGTGCTACGGTCCCCACCCATGTCCATTTCTTCTTCTTGATTTCAAATACAAATATGACATCCTTAACCACCGTTTGTTCTCTGACCCACTCTGCTCTCTTCCTGTCTCTAAAGGTTAGACCTATCCTTTTTCCTTTCCATCGCTCGATGCGTCGTCCTCAATTTAAGTTGGGGAGGAGGAATAAACTCTATTTAGGACCAGGAATTTGAGTGGCGTGGCCGTGACTCTACTCTACTATCCAATCTCCAATAAAATTTGCCAAGAATTCGAGACTAAATAAGGAAAACCAGTAACACTTCGAGCAGTATATGACCCGAAAGGGTTGCCTCATCAAACTCGTCGGGCGTGCGAGGAAAACGCTCCGTTTCCTTCCCAGAAGACCAACAGTTCATCGTGCCCCTACAAAGATGGTGGCCGCAGCCGCCATCATTTGGTGAGCATGGCTTCACACCTGGGCAATAATTTCCACTCCAGCAATTTTTCAAACCTCCTTGGATTTGACACGCTGGGCACAGCGACGCTACGCAAGCAAAGCGCGAGCGCTGTTGAGTCCGACGCGAGGCGCGACCGATGCGACCGGCGTCCGTTGGCGCGACCTGGCACCAGTGTTGTACGGAACGACGTTCCAAGAACTAGTTCCTTTTGGCAGGAACGGAGCAACGCCGCCGTTCCATTCAGGATCGGTGGAACTGTAACGGTAACTCGTTACGTTTAAGCAGGAACGGTAGTGGGAACGGCGTTCCGTCTGTAAACGTTCCACGGCATTCAACAGGCGCACGCACGCAGCACATCATGCAGAACAGGGAGAATGGGCGACCGTGTGAGGCGCGAAAATGTAGCGCTCTCGTATCACGTGACTACGACTGTTACGGAATTCCACTTTTTCGACTCATCGTCATGCCGATTAGCGCGCGCCGTGCCCACCCCGGTGACCGGCACGATGGCTTGGACGTGAAAAGACTTGTTTTAGATGTGAAGCATCTTATGGCGAAGCTTAATCCGGTGGTGGTGGTGGTGGTGGTGGTGGTGGTGTGCCGCGTGCCCACCCTTACTGCGCATGCGCAAACAGTTAAAGAAAAAATAAAAATAAAAAACCTCCTCTCCCCCCTCCCTCGCCTCTAGGCATCCCTCCCCACGGCAACCACACCCTCACTGCGCATGCGCCTCCCTTCCCTCTCTCCCCTCTTACACTCCCCCCCTCTCTCCATCCCTGCCCGCGGCGTCTAACTCCCCCTGCGCATGCGCGTCCCCCCCCTCTCTCTCCTCTCCTACGCTCCCCCCCCTCTCTCCTCTACGCATCCCTGCCCACGGCGTTCACACTCCCCACTGCGCATGCGTGTCACCCCCTTTCTCTCCTCTCCTCCGCTTCCCCCTCTCTCGCCTCGCGACGCCGATGCAGGCAGCGTCTGCTAGCGAGTTTCTTGGTTGAAAAAACCGACTGCTCGCGCTGCACAACCGTTCACTGGCCATCCCGTATATATGGCAATGGATCGTGACCTCCAAGGTGGTGCCGGTGGAAGAATTCGCCTGTGCGTTGTTGAACAATAAAAATTCTCAGCGTGCGCGTTAACTAAAAGTGGAGTGCGGGTCTCTGTGTCCAGTCGGAGTCTTCTGTCTCTCATTGCCCATTAGCAGCGATTGGCATGTTCCAGTAGGAAACACTGTTCCATCACCGCCTGCTTTGCGCCTCCCCCAGTTTTCTCTCCTGCGCAACGCTGCGATGAGCGCCAGCGTCAACGCCGCCGCCAGTGTAAGCGTTAGCGCCCGCTGCTTCACATCTACACATGGTTCCCTTTAGCGGGAGATGGTGTAATTTTTTTAGAGCCGCGAAGAGCTGCGGAAAGGGGTGTTATTCTTCGAATGTTGCTGCCGAAGAGGGTTCGTTGTTCTGTACCGCGGCGACGACAGCTTTTGTTGGAAGGCCGCGATGAAAGTTTTGAATGCAAAACGCTCGGCTGAGAACCGAGGCATGATACGTTCCCACGGAAGGAGCTGCCCGTGTACGAGCCGCCTACGCGGTCACATTAAACGGGTTGTCTCTCTTGATTATTTGCGAACCCTCTCCTAATTGAAAAGTGGCGTCGTCAATATTTTGAGGGTGGACTTTGTGACGATGCAATGCGCATGATTGGACTCATGCTGATGGTCCCTTTTCCCCAGGAGGAGAGTGAGGGGACATGAAAGGGATTTAAGCGCAGGATATTGCCATACCAATAATCAGTCTAGTTGCTTGTCAAACATGGTGTAGAAGTGGATCAACGAGTATCCCTTCAAGAAGTTTTTATTGTGCGCATTGTATCGGCTGGCCACCTAAACTTAGCCGTTCGAACGAGTACAGAGAGAGCTAGAGGAAGGGATATAGCGAAAGAGATAAATCCTGGGCTACAAAAAGTTTTCGGCGAGGCAATATTCGACACCGCCTATCCACGATCTGAAGGCGAGCGTCGTAACCACTCGGCTGTCCAGTTTTTCTTTTTTCTATCATGATATCTATTGAACATAGGCATGGCACTTTGAAGCAATTCTATACAGACAGGGAATTAATATGTTCATTTTGCTCGTATCACGACCCAACGACAAACACAGAGATGAATTCGCATTCATCTCTAGAACGAATACATCAAATAGCTGCCATTTCCCATTCTACACTAGAACGGTGGTAAGGATAAACACCTCACCAATGCAATATACCATTCTGGCTGACTTTCCATTTGCTCGTATACTACATCTCTTAGCTTAGTGACCATATGCTAATGAAGTAGGATGTTGAGGAATTTACTGGCTATGCGTCTTTCTGCAACATACGAGCACGCTAGAAGAGTATAGCATGTCTTTGTATAGTACAGTATATCAAGGGGGGTGGGAAGGAGAAGTGATGGTGAGGAGGAGCGAAAGGAGGAGGGGAAGACGAGCGTAGAGAGACAGAGAAAAAGAAGGAAAAGAAGAACCGCCAGCGAACGTACCCAGAGAGAGAGAGAGAGAGATAGCGAAATATATAAAGAAAGGGGAAAAAAATAAGAGCGCGAAAGGCAAGAAATAGAGCAAAAGTTAGAAAGACAGCACGAAATATACAAAAATATGTTCGCTGACTGTAAAGTGGGGACTTTACTGCGGTGCAAATGTGTAACCTGAACATTATTTTGTGCTCACACTGAAATATTGAATCAGCACTCACTAAACGCCTAAGTATTGTCCCTTTCGATGCGATTTCCCGTGCAGGAAATTCAATTATATCGGCGAAGATTTCTATTTGAATTTATTAAGTGCAGTATTTTAACTGTGCCTTTGAAGGCGGACGTTGAAAAGTGCTACATGTGTTGGAGTTGAAATAGACGAGCACGAAAGTTGCAGTTATATGGATGTAGTAGGGCCGGTGTTCTCGAACAAATTTGTTTAGGAGCGTTTATTTAGAATTCCTTACTTATATGCATGTATAACTTGCTGTCGACAATGTTAAATTCGTTTGATATATGTAGCTCGATGGGAGCTTTAAATTGCTCACTTTATTTTGCCTCAGGATTATGCGACACTATACATTTATTAAAAAAGTGAATTGTAACGTTAATGTAACGACCCGTTCCAATTTTGGAAATGTAACTGGAACGAGTTCCTTTTGCATTCGAGGAACTTGTAACGGGAACTCGTTCCGAAATTGTGAAGGAACGAGGAACGAGCTTCCGTTCCTGTTTTAGAGGAACGTGTACAACACTGCCTGGCACCATGCCAGGCCACGGACGGAAGGACGGACGTGAGCATTATACATAAAAGGCTTTCGACTTAAAGAAACTGCCCCAATAAGTGGCACAGAAAGGCAATGACGTCGACGGATGAATGTCGCGCAGTGACTGCAACGAGAGAGACGCCAGCGCATAGCGATACTACAGTAGAATATACTTACTAGTGTGCCGACCGCGAGCGTCGCGGTGGCACGGAGAATGATGCCTTCCACCGGCGGCCACCAGACGGCGATAGCCGTAGGGACCGTGCCATACCGAGCGGCGTCTCGAGCCAGAGTGCGCGTTTGTGAGAGACGCCGGTGGGCTGTCCCAGCCCGTTCCGCGTTGCGGACATTTGGGTTCAGTGGCGTAGCCAGGGTACAGCCGGGGGTGGCACACCGGGCACGTGCCCCCCCCCCCCGCAATTTTTTTTCGCCATGGCATACATAGCGAAAAATGGCCAATTCAAGGCGGTGCCCTCCCCGAAATCAAGGAGGTGCCTCCCCCCCCCCCCCCCCCCGAAAAAAATTTCTGGCTACGCCCCTGTTTGGGTTGCAAAGCGTAATCGAAAGAATGCGATTTCGCAGCACTAACAAATGATCGCACGCACAGTTATCATTAATAGACTGAACGATACCACGTGTTTCTTAGAAAAATTCCAATAAATAAATGCGTGGTTTCTGAGGAAGCAGCAAAACATTTTTAAAACTATTATATGCGCCACATGTCCACAAATGCTAAATTTGCAGCAAATTGTAGCTAATTACCATCAATTTACTAATGATCTGTTTAATCACCTAACGACACAGATTTTACTAATGATCTGTTTAATCACGTACGACGCTCAGCGCAGCAATTATTGAAGTGTCTCTCACGAACGACAGCCACCGGAGATGGTCTTCGATTTGCCCTCTTTATAATTTTTTCCCGCTCGGCTAAACGTTCGTGTCAACAAGCGCACTGAAAAATAAGACCCGATCGTTGTTTGAGCGCCATCCACTCGTACAATATGGGACAAAACAGCTGCCGTTTTTACGCCTCGTTTTCTACGACGACGTCGCGGTTCCGTGAAATGAAACAAGTGCGAAGCGTGCGCACAGAAAAGAAACCCGCCAGTGAAATGCGGAAACACCATACACTACTTGTTCGAAAGCAAGAAAACCCCACAAGTTTAGCGCAACCACGGAATATTTCTTACTCATCAGTGACCGCAACCGCCTGCGCTTACGAATGCGCGTCCGTAGCGTAAGCGACGCGCGGGCGACGCGCCGCTCGGATAGCACGGTCCCAAAGGGTGTCGCCGTCTGGTGGTCTACGGCGGAAGGCATGCTCGGCGGTCGGCACACTAGTAAGTATATTCTAGGGACTGTAGCGATACGCCTTCTCGTGTTCACGGTTCAAGTTAGGAGCCCTGCTTCTCGCGTTCCTGATACGCTGGGTGGTATATGCATGATATAATGTTGGTTCTAGTTCACTATAATGCATGAGCACAAGCGTAGGTTAGCCAATTACTGGGGAGCGCACGCCCTGGCGTTTCTCTCGTCAGATCACGACGCCTTGAATCAGCGCATATTGTGTACCAGTGTTCCTTACGCGTTGGTTGATGCCATCTTTGTGCGAGATTCATCCTTTGCTGTGTGCGGGTGTAGGTAAACTACTTCAGCTACCAGAATGGTTAAGTTAAGATCATTCACGTTAGCCGCCGGGACGGAGGTGCGGCACTAGGCGTCAATGTGGGTGCATCCACGTTAAACGGTGCTCTAACCCCTAAACACCAGCAGTCATCGTACCAGCACTTATACATCAATGTTCAGCAAACAATTTACTCCTGTGACGACGCGGCTCACTTTCGCGTTATACCGATTCCTATGACGATGGAATGAACCTTTTTTTTTTAACACGAAAGTGTTTTATGCCGGCGTCCACCAAGATTTGAGTGACGTATTTCCGTCAAGGAAATGACGTCGAAAAATACAGATGATCAGAAGACAAAGAAAAAAAGTTCCGTCAAGCGGGGGTCAGACCTATGACCTCTAGGTCCGCGACAAGAGATGCCGGGCACGCTATCCACTGCGCCACAGTCACATACTCTGCAGGCTTTAAAAACAAGCCTTTTATATCTACCATTGTCCTCTCACAGTGATCTTGCTAAACTAAAGTAATGCATTGTGACCGTGAAATGCACGATTAAGTGAAACCTCGGTGATACGAATCTCGCGGGGTCACCAAAAATATTCGTATCATCCGAAATTCGTATCACCAGAAAACATGGAAAATTAGTATGCGACAAAAGAAAGCTGGCGCACGTTTTCGTTTATTGTTTCTCAGGGCCGCAGCAACGTCATGAACAGCTTTTAATGATTGCCAATAAAGTTTTTAGATGTAAAGGATCGTGCGTACTTTTAAATGTACGGGGCGTGCGCGCGTATGTAATTAGCGAACCAGATGTGTTGTGACCCGTGACAGCTAGTAGCCCCTCCCCAGTCATAGTACGCTTTTTAACATGATATCAAGCACTCCACTGAAAGTGACCTAAGGAACGCTTTGCACTCGATTGTTGAAGGCCAGGAAATTTTAGAACCACTTTCATTTGTTGTTATTTTCTTATCACGGTGGTGTTGGGGATGTTTTTCGGGAGAACTGTGCCCGCACAATTGGAAGGTTTGCTGGAAATTTGGGAGTCTCCCGTGCAAATCGGTGTGTGGGCAGGTGCGCGAGCATGCCCTTGCTAGGGTTCCCGTGCGCGCGCGTGGTTACCTTGTCTTACGTGACAGCACGGGCAGCGCCTGTTCGTACCTGCGTGGTAGCTTACGTTCGTATCAAACGTCGAGGGTGAAAATCTGTTCGCAACAATCGCGCTGCATTACATTGCAGGCTAATGGGCCTTGGCCGGGACCACAGATAAATTCGTATCACCCCGAAAATCGTACGAGCCGTGATCGTATCACCGGGGTTCCACTGTAGTTCCTTCACAGCGTTGTTTCTACGCGTCCGTCCCATTCGGCGCGTTTCGAATAGGAAAAGTGCAATTTTGTCGACGCATTAACACACTGCCAGGTGGCGACCTTACCCCTAGCATTGTCCTCGCTCATAGCTCTGCGACGCGCCAGTGCTCCGCGGGGCAGTGAGTCTGCGTTCCTAGCTCGCCCCGCGAAAAATCGCAGCCGGCCAACGGGGAAGACACAACGCGCGTTGCGTTTCCCCTGGTCGGGCAGCGTTGTTCAATAACTCTTAACATGCCGCGAGTAGGCGACCTTAGCCCCAGTTTGGCGTCCAATCAGTGACGCTCTTCTGGATGTCACACCGCTTTTACTGATTCCGCTCTCACCGTACAGCTACCACAAGCACCTATGACCGCAAGGGGTTTGTTTAATCATTGATCATGAACGTTAGTCGTCGGGATACAGATGTACCACCAAGCGTCAACGTCGATGAATCCACGTTAAAAGGGGCTATAACAGTCAAACACCAATAGACATTGTGCAAGCTCTCTTATATCAATGTACAGTAAACATTAGACGACTTCTGTAAGGACACTTTTCACTTACGTGTTATACCGATTCCTATGACGGAGGGATCAAACGTTTTTTTCATGTAGTCGCCGTGACTCTCTACTCTACTATGGGATTAACTGTATGCAGCTGTTCCTATGCCGTAAATAGAAGTGGACAGCGTGTGTTTAGAACAAATGTTCGACGATTTCGAACAGGAATTGTACTGTAGTATGGGATAGAATCACCCTGTCCTAGTACAGGCAAGCAAACGAATACATCCCGCTGGGGCAGAAACGTTGATGTTTAGGTACAAAGGGTGGTGCCCGACAGCCTGCAGATGGCACTCTAGAGATCTTTCATAATTGTAACAGGCATATTTGTTATTTCAGTTAGCTGCTCATGTCAAGTTATCATTTGTTTTTACTTTTAAAAGCTATTTTAGCAGAGTTTTGACCAATGCGAATAACTTTTATCTGAAATATCATAACACCGAAGGCAGAATGATGCTAGATCCATTAGGGACATAAATTTGGACAAACTCCGCTTTGAGAACGTCTGAATGTACTACAGCTAATCAAAAATTCTGCGGAACTTCCTTCTCAAAGGTGGACGCACACAAGCGTGCACCAATGAGCGCGCACCCCAGACTGACGTCATGAGCCGAATGGCCGGTGACACACCTTTCGGAAAATATTGCTGAGTGACTGAACGGGACTACTTCATTTGTCGCGGAGGTGATCGGCTGCCATGTACGCTTCCGATTTCTGGGCAAGGCCCCTCCGGACTTTTTAAGTTGCATACGACTATACTTCTATGAATAGATGTAGGAAGAAAAAAAGACAAGGATCAAGCGTCACGTGACAATCTTGAAGCACGGCTAAAATATTTATGGGAGAAAAAGGACACTTTGTAAATTCCAAAGTGTGTTCGGCGAACGCCTGTGCCCATTAAGACGGGGTCGGTCAGAATGGAATGCGATGCGCGCGTCTCCCTTCTCGCATGATTGGACACGCTGTCTACAGCTACGCTACTCAAGCAAAGCGCGAGTGCGGTAGAGTCCGACGCGACCGGCGTCCGTTGGCGCGCCCCAGCGGCCCCCTGGCACCGTTCCAGGGCTCGGACGGACGGACGTGAGCATGAGACATTAAAGGCTTTTGCCTTAATAAGCCTTGGTACCGTGGCATGCAAATGTTATACTAATGGTCTGCTCGTTTGGCTGTGCCTGCTACGGTCACTATTGAGGTCTAGTCCTCCCCAAAAGTCAACGCACACTTGACGCCATAGAGAGGGAGGGGTGACGTGAGAGGAGGGTGGTTATCGATGCCATCGGAATCAAGCGATGCTCCCTCGTAGTCTTTTATTGTCCCTGCAAGTAATAAAGCAGTTTCCACTTTTGTAAATAATAACTGTTGGTGTTTCACGTCCCAAAACCACGATATGATTACGAGGGACGCCGTAGTAGAGGGCTCCCGAAGTTTTGACTACCTGTTTATTTATTAGCGTGCACCTAAATGTAAGGACACGGGCCTCAAGCATTTCGCCTTCATCGAAATGCGGCTGCCAAAGATTGCAACCTTCGGGTCAGCGGTCTAGCACCATAACCGCAAGAACGCCGTGGTTGCTATTGAACATCCTGAAAACAGGAAGATCACATTCGTAGACTGTTCAGAAAACGTTGCGGGTTCCCGTTGACGCTTGCGTTCGCGGTAACACATTTGACTTCAAACCAATTGAAAACCGGCTGTAAAGGAATACCTTTTGACTCATAATATTTGTGCTTTTATCCGCGAAAGCCCAAACATGTTCCCGTTTTCTTCGTGGTTCAGCACTTCATAACCCTGCTACTGCTTGTGCATTCCTTTCTAAACAATCGCGTCAACGGCGAACTTCACTTACTCAAGAGGTGTCCTCATCAGGCAACAGGAACATAGACCAACCTTCTCAAAACAGTGCATACTCAAAAACACACAGGATACCTTCTGCATTCGCCTAAGGTAACTCGAAGGCAAACGCCGTCCACTGCGGCGATTTTGTCGGGAACTTTATCTTAAGCGTACTCCTCTTTTTATTAAATTTGTTTTTTCACGCGTGCAAGCGCAGCCCGCGCGGTCACGTGATATTTCCGTTTTTTTTTTTTTTTTTTTGTCATGCCAAAGCCGCAAGAACGAAGTGAACGCACCGATCGCGCGATATGTTTTGTACCTCACAACGTGACCGTTAAACAGAGAACGCTGAGACTTTTGTCTTCAACTATTCGTGAAGCAAAAAGGCAGCGTGTGGAAATGAGTACTGAGCCCAACGATACAACAGAGCGTCTCAATTTAGAAGCCATTGCCACTGGCACGTCATGCAAGCGCCAGCGACATCGGCCCCCGAATCCTTGTGTGCGGCCATGGCCTCATTGTAAGATTGCGGGGCTGCATTGCTGACAAAATGTAGTCTGGGGTAACCATCGCTCATGATCTGGGTTATGGTTAACAGGAGTAATCACCCAAAATTGTAGTATCGACCAAAAGTTTCTCGTCTGATCAGGGTACAAGAGCGCGTTTGAGTGTGCTTCCAATATATCAAGAATTTAGGGGTGTATAAACATCGCTTTAATAAATGAGATTATGCAGCATCGACCCTGAGACGCACGACAGCGAAGATATCACAATCGAAGTAGCCAAAAGCATAGGTGTATATTTCACAGATCTAAGTTCCAGCGTAGTTTTGTTACAACCAAACTTCTTTCATATTGTATGTTCACCTATAGCGGGTAGCAATACAATTCTCACACCTCTTCATGTTTCACAGTTGACTCTGTTTTGGAGCGTGCAATCATAGGCGTAATCAATGCGAACTACTCACCTACATAACTTCTTTTGATGCTTCAGTGTGAACTTGTTTATGGTTAGGTGTGGCATTTACGAAATCATATTCCTTCCGCATTGAAATGGCCGACAACGCTCTCTGCAATACCTTTCGTTGCGAGGAGACACAACGCCACATCATGTGTGACTGTCCGGTCTATAATGTTCAAAGACAATCACTGGCGACCGTTCTAGCGCACCTGGACAATGGACAAATATCTGTTCAATCTATTCTTGCATGTTGTCGACAGAGGACATCGCAGATGAAGACGACCAAGGAACTACTGCGGTTTCTCAGAAAAACGGACTTGAACAAACGGCTGTGACAGTGATGTCATGTACCACGCCAGAGTGATGGATTGTGACCGACTTCGTGTTTTTTGTATGTTGTGTTATGTGCCATCTTTCTTTCTCCTTCCAATCTTTCCTCTCCCTCTTTCAATTTCCCCCCATCCCGTTCCCACGTGTAGGGTAGCAAACCGGTCATCCTGGACTGGTTAACCTCACTGCCTTTCCTCTCTACCATTTCTTCTCTCAGTGTGAACTTTCAAGTTTCTGCAGCGCATGTTACAGTAGCGATGGAAGTGATTTTGCGATTTCGGGCTATTATTTCAAACAGCACTGGTAAGTTGCCCGTCAGGCTGCACAATTGATAGAAGAAACAAGATGCGTACAGATGATAATATTCGCCCGCATTCAATTTTTGCTGCCTCATGTCTTTCTCATCTCTGAAAACGTTTCACTTCTTCTTTGCCAGCACGTTTCATGGCTGAATGATTCCTCCCAAAATAACACAAAAATATATTGGCGTCAAACTTTCGCAACAGCGAATGATGCACAGCAGTATTACTCGCGCGTCTGTGTGCTCAGAATTGGGGAGACGAGAAAGTGCGGTTCTACGAAGAAACTCGGCGAAGAGATATCGACCAATAATACTGACCCAAGTTGAAACAATAGCAGGCCGCGCCAACTGCGCACGGGCAGGAACTCTCTGCGAGCTTCAGTGCATGGTGCGGCTTATCACTAAAAAAAACTGGTGCCCTCTGCTATTCGCTTTTCAATAGCAACGAGAACTTTCGCGCAGACATAAAACCCTAATGGAAGAAACGGTTTCCGTATTGCGATCTCTGGTTATATCTCGTTCTTTGTATAGATACAGCACTGATGGCTTTCGTGACTTCTGCAGTATGTCAGAGAGTTCTTGAGAAGCTCCTACATTTTTATCAATAATGGCTCGCTGATGTTATACTTTTTTTTTGGCTGTTCAATTGCCTCTCCCATGGTGTCGAAAAATATTCTTTCTTTCTCTGTCTATCGTCGAGAGGCTCTCATAAACAGTAGCCGACAAACTTCCGACCACGAGCTGGGTGCCACTTGGAGAAGCTTCGTGGGGGTCTTCTCACTGACATTCGTGTGTTTTTTTTTTCTTTTTCCTTCGTGTGTCTGCGTATGTGTCGTCACGTTGTGGGGCGTTTTACACGAAAGCACTTTGTTGCGTGCACAGGCACTGTCCCGTCACACTGTTGTCTGGACCAAAACACTTGAATCGCGGAAGTAATTTTTCAGCGCCTCACTCGAAACACACTGCGTCTCGGCCGTCTTTGATTTTTCACCGGCCCATGTAAATTTTATGCTTCTGCAAGGATGCACGAAAACTTCAAAGGGGGTGCTCGACGTGAGGTTCATCCCTGATAAACAACGGGCCGACTCGGCCAACAGCTGTATAACGAAGAAACAAAACAACGTCGGCGCGACCGCCTGTCCAGTATCGTACAAAGAAAAGAAACACGAAAGGGAAAATACGCGCGACGGTTCAGTCTTTATTGCAGACTTGATGACAAATATCGAGCATGTCATTTTCACTCGGCGAACTGTCGTAACTGTATGCGAATCGCCCAATCAAACCTGAGATACTACATTTTTTGAACTCAAACGCGATACGATCGCGCTGGCACGCTCTCTGAAATGTACTACGTAATCACCTATTGTTTCCGAGTCAGAGTGAACATATAGCGAAAAGACAGAATGGGAGAAAGTAGGACTAGGCAAAAGAGCCAAAATAATAATAATAAAAAAAAAGGTTAGTCATGTGCCACCATGGCTTTTAAAGCACTGCGATTGCTACTGGTGCCAGTCCACGACAACTCCGGTATAGACCAGGTGCCGAATTCAAAAAGTTTCCCATTCGGCAGTGCTGTTCCCCGCTGGCCAGCCGGATTTGCTTGCGATACGGTGCGTCTTCGGAGGGGAAGAAGTTTCCTAGTACGAACAATTCAGGTCTAAGAGTTTTTTTGTGAATACGGGCCCATAATATCATATCGGGTATTACGTCCCAAAACCACGATATCATTTTGACAGACGCCGTATTGGACGGCTCCGGAAATTTTGGATACGGGCCCACGATAAGTATATTAGGGTGTAGGCTGTCATGAGCTAACAGCCAATTTCGGTGGCGTTTTGTTGTTCCCTGCCCCCTCTGGTGCCGCTTAGAGCTACCATGCGAAGTGACAAAAACAACTTGAGTTCCAGCTCGAATCGAACCCGGGAACCCTGCGTGACAGTAAAGTATTTCATGACAAAGCCACGCCGATACTTAGAACTTCTTCGGAAAGAGACTCTACACATGCGTCTAGACGGGCTACGAGACACATCATAAAATGTAATATCGCCTGGTTAAAACACCCAGTCGCACGAGGTATAACCACAGGTGCATTGCGTATATAGCGCGTGGGCTATTGCGCATCCATTACAAAGGGCTCAGCCATACTTCATTGTCATCATCGGCCACAGCGTCAACCAAGTGGGCTTACTAAGTAGATAAACTCGTTGCCTGACAGACGCGTTTTGGATACATCGATATATCTCAATATCATCATCAAATACGGTGTAGTGGGTGCCTCCCAACTGACTTGCTTTAGGCCCGAGTCTCAATCTCATCTCAGCTAGAAGACTGCAGCCCCGAAATTTATTCGACCAAGAGCCGGAACAGTGCAAAGCGTGGGGGAGGGGGCATTTGAATAAACAAAATGCCACTTAACGTTGCCATTTGAAAAAAAAAATGCCTTTCTCATATCTCAAATATGTGTCATATGCGCAGGGGATTTGGACGTAGGTTTCGAGGGAGCTTCGATGCAGATCTGTAGATTGACTAAAATTCTGAAATATAGCTTTTATTCTACAGTGATGTTTCAATACATGGCGACTGCATGGGGTGCCTCAGGGAGGAGAATGCTTGAGATTAGTCCCGTCTCTGTAGTTCTCCCCCCCCCTCACCCTATGAAAGCGTTATTATTAGAACCACCCACAAAATAAGGCAACCACCATTTACTAAAGTCACACATATTTATTTCCTCGTGAAGGTGCGGACCGCGTGCATGGGACCTCTGCACTAGGCGCTCCAAGCTAGTTTGCAACGTGTTCTATAAAGACCTCAACGCTAGCTTACGCTGTGACTGCGCTGCGTCTTCCGCTCAGGCCTGGCGTTTTTCTGTCGGCGCTTCGTCCTGTCCAATACATTTTTTTGTGTGTGTGCGCGTTATTAGAGCGGGTCAATAGGCAAATACCTGAAACTTCGCTAAACACGTTCAGTTTTTGCCACACTGTTCAAATTAAGGTAGCTCTGTACCTTGATGTGGTGAAGTACCTGAACAAATGCGGGCGTAGCAGACGACAGTGCGGCATCCCCTAGAAGAGGATGAAAATGAAGCAGCTAGGAAGCTCGCGCAGAAGAAAAAAGAGAAAAAAGAAGGACTCGTGGGGCAGAAGAGAGAAGTTGGAACGCCGGCAGGACGTGGCAAGAGAGCCCAGGGTGAACCCGCAAGTACGCGCGAGGTTCGGAAGGCCGGGCTGCTCTGTTCGAGCCGGTGAAGTCCTCGGACCATGGTGTGACCTGGCACGAGTTCCGGGAGAGCCTGCTGGCGGACGTCTTCCAGACAGCGAGAGTGATCGAGACGCCGGAACCACCAGCTACCACGTCCAGCGAGCTGTGTCCGCCTACTACTGGCGACTTCGCCTGAGCCTGGGGTCCGTCTCTACCGGGACACAAGTGACCGGCCACCCCTGCAGGAAGGCAACAAGCCACACCCCGCAAGGCACCGGACTACTGCACACTTGTGAGACTGCGCTTGTTTGCTTTTGTTTGTTTGGTTGTCGCGTGCACGGGCCCGTGGTATTGTCCTTCGTGAAATGCGTTCTTGTCAAATATAACTTCCTTTTTGTGTGTCCGCACTGTCTCCATCCTCCTCGCGTCACACGCCTTGCGATGTGACGAACCTAACCGTCACATATCTGGCGTCCGCGAGACAGGACTGCTCTTATTCCATCTAACAAGAGCATCACATTGCATATGTGTGTGTGACGGTTGATGATGGAGGCAGATAAGCTGACGGCGATTGCAAAAGAACTAGGTTTGAGTGGCTCAGCACTTAAAAGAATGGATTGACCAGGAACGCGCACGTGAAAAAGAGGCACGTGAAGCTCGTCTGGCTGAACGCAATGCAGCAAAAGAAGCCGAGGCGGAGGCCATCGCTCGATTAAAGGCAGAGAAGGAGGTTCTCGAGCTAAAGTTAAGGCTGCGTGAGTTAGATGCGACAGCAGGTAGCTCGACTACTGGGCAGCTTACCGAGGGTGTGCCCGTAGGCACCGCGCAGAGCTACCAAAGTCCGCATAAACTCATCCCAGCATTTAACGAAGGACGCGATGAGCTGGACGCATATATACAGCGGTTTGAGCGCGTTGCTACTAGCCAAGACTGGCCGCAGGACAAATGGGCCCTATCGCTAAGCCTTTGCTTGACTGGGGAAGCCTTAAGTGTTGTAGGTAGGATGGCACCTGAGCATGCCATGGACTATGCAACGTTAAAGAAAACGCTACTACAACGCTTTAGGTACACGGAGGAAGGCTATCGAACAAAGTTTCGATCGGCGAAACCCGATAACTCTGAAACGGGCACGCAGTTTGCCGGACGTCTATTGGGTTATTTTGACCATTGGCAGGAAATGGCCAAGACGGACCGGACCTACGATGCTCTTCGAGACAAAAATCGTCTGAGAACAGTTTCTCGCGCAATGCCATGAGAAACTGGCAGTGTTCCTAAAAGAAAGAAATTGTCAAGGTCTGGACAAACTAGCGGAGGCTGCAGATCATTATCTGGAGGCACAGGGATTGGTTAACCTTGGCAAGCGGAAAGGTGAAAACCTGAGCGATTCACCAGGTCCAACTCGAATGCCTGAGCGGCAAAAAGAAAAAGAAAGACCACAGTGCTTTCTTTGCGGTAAGAGAGGTCACAGAGCTGCCGACTGCTGGACGAACACAAAGGGTCCAACCGCAAAGCCACCTTGCTGTGGAAAGTGCCACGGCACTGGGCATCAGACCGGTGACTGCCCGCAAAAGGCCTGCACTGTCGAGCAAGCCTCGTGCTCCTTACAGAAAGTACATGAGCCGAAAGCCACTACATCAGAGTGTCGAGCTTTCCACTGCGTTTCCGGTACTTTGGAATCCAAACTTTACGAAAAAACGTATGCCTACAGCCGCAGGCATACTTGAAGGACAGCCCGCTACAGTTTTGCGAGATACGGGATGCGATACCGTTATTGTGAATAGGTCCCTCGTATCAGACAGCAAACTGACAGGCAACATTTCCTCGGTCTCTCTTTTGGACAGAAGGTTGCTGAAGCTGCCTGAAGCCAAAGTAGAAATAATTTCACCATTTTTCACAGGCACGACCCGAGCAATCTGCATGGACAACCCCTTGTATGACGTTGTCTTGGGAAATGTTAAAGGCGTTCGTGATGTCTCCGATCCTGATAATGACTGTAAGAGACATCTTTGTGCCTTAAATGAGCCGACCAGTTCAGAAAATCACAGAAATGATCCCAATGGATCCTTATCCGAAGTTGCTTTAACGTCGGCTGCCTGCAAAACAGTTCTAAAGACAAAAGTTGCAGCGTCAGACCGAAAGACAACACGAAAGCCCAAGCGACTACCATTGGAATCTATTTCACTTGAAAGAGCCGTCATAACTAAAATGGGACCATTATCTCGCATGCCACAAACAGCAGACAAGCGATCGTTAGTTCCGTTCTAACGAAAGGAACCGGCTGGAGACGTAAACAGATCGGAATCTATCTATTCTGACAGTCGCTTTCAAGTGAAAGGTATTCGGCAAGGTATAAATGAATCAGCGGTGTCCACCTACAGCAGGTGGAAACATACGACCGTATATGGTTCACGAACCTTCTACAGCCGGAAAAAAAAGACGTGCGATCTTGGCGGCGTCTAATACAACACGACCTCTAGGCTACATTTGTACACGGTAATAGAACGTGGGCGCAGACGAAGTGAGCCACTTGCCATGTCCATGAGCGATGCATCAAAGAAAACAGCGTGTTTCACAAGAATGTGCTTTAAATTCTTGTATCTGTATCGTGGCATACCACAAAGGTATCTTGACACTGTTGGAATTTTGTGTATATTTTCTCTTCTCTCATGCTGTGAACTTTTGTAACTATTTTCATACGTGCCGAGTGTGCGGTGCTCGGAACTGTCATAACTGTTCCATGTGCCGAGTGTGCGGGGCTCGGAACTGCTTTGGTGTGCAATTGTGCTTGTGTGGGTGTTTTTCCGTCAGCGTACCACCACGTCCCCAGTGCCCTCAAGTTCTTCTAACGGAAGAACTTTCTTAAGTGGGGGGTGAATGTGGTGAAGTACCTGAACAAATGCGGGCGTAGCAGACGACAGTGCGGCATCCCCTAGAAGAGGATGAAAATGAAGCAGCTAGGAAGCTCGCGCAGAAGAAAAAAAGAGAAAAAAAGAAGGGGCTCGTGGGGCAGAAGAGAGAAGTTGGAACGCCGGCAGGACGTGGCAAGAGAGCCCAGGGTGAACCCGCAAGTACGCGCGAGGTTCGGAAGGCCGGGCTGCTCTGTTCGAGCCGGTGAAGTCCTCGGACCATGGTGTGACCTGGCACGAGTTCCGGGAGAGCCTGCTGGCGGACGTCTTCCAGACAGCGAGAGTGCTCGAGACGCCGGAACCACCAGCTACCACGTCCAGCGAGCTGTGTCCGCCTACTACTGGCGACTTCGCCTGAGCCTGGGGTCCGTCTCTACCGGGACACAAGTGACCGGCCACCCTGCAGGAAGGCAACAAGCCACACCCCGCAAGGCACCGGACTACTGCACACTTGTGAGACTGCGCTTGTTTGCTTTTGTTTGTTTGGTTGTCGCGTGCACGGGCCCGTGGTATTGTCCTTCGTGAAATGCGTTCTTGTCAAATATAACTTCCTTTTTTGTGTGTCCGCACTGTCTCCATCCTCCTCGCGTCACACGCCTTGCGATGTGACGAACTTAATCACCACACTTGATTTAGCGAACGATCGGAAAATACGAAATAACAAGGTGTCACATCATCGCAAACTTTTTTTTGTCATTCTCAATACGAGGTCTAACGTTTTGTAGAATGCATTAACGATGCTCGTAATTAGTTGCTCGATGGTTAGTCGGGAGTGAATCAATATTCCCAAGTCGCGCGTGCCACTCGCACTCTTCAGCGCAATGTTTTACGGTGAGTAATCGTACAGTAACATAGAAAATTTTGGACTAAATAAAGAACTAGTTGCTACGTTGGATTCCACCATAAAATGTCGAGGCAAAATTCACGTCCTTGTTTAATAACTCGACATGACGCGCCGTTATATTTCACTGTAAAGTATGAAATCTCCAGCGTGCGGAAGAATAGGCGATTGGCGAAAACAATTTTCAAGAATATTAACAAAAATATGTTGAAAAACAGGCCTAGCATATCCTAGCAGGTTTAACATATCCTTTCAGAATACTGCAGTGGTTAGGTTTTCCTACTGCCGGTTCCTGCGCATGCGTGGCGCTGACCCACAAACCTCACTCGTAAGTTCGATGTCGTACTCTTTGTTTCTTTTTCATGAGTGCTCGCGTCGCACGTGCTGGAACCATGTCAGGTTTTTTTTTTCTTTCTTTCTTTTTCGAGTGAAATGCACTACGCACTTCCGCAATCGGAGATAAAGTGGTCGTCATGGCGTTCCTTCTATCATCGTTTTTTCGTCTTCTTGCTCGGACTATTTCTAGCCACAGCACTGCCCTCTGCATCACGTTCTCGGCGCCTTGGTACTTGAAGTAGAACGAAGAAGGCCGCTCAGGTGGCGGTGGCGTAAAGGCGAACCCGCTAAATCTTCTCTGTCATTCCAGTCACGTGCGCTGTTCTGCTACGTCAACAAACAGCACTCGTGGCACAGGCGTGGCCCTCCTTACGAACTCGCTCCTGAACACGAGCACGCTCCTTTCCCGGTTGCTGCCCGCACTGCCGCCAGCGCCGGGAAATCTCCGGAGAATCGAACCCCTCCAAAGTGGCATGCGGGAGTGCCTCAGACGGACAGTTGCAGCACATAGGGATTCTGTGAATGCTTGGAACTTCTTCGAAAAAAGACTCTACACATGCGTCTTGACGGGCGACGAGACACGTCATAAAATTCAATATTGCCAGGCCGAAATGCCCAGTCACACTACGTATAACACCAGGTTCATTTCGTAGCCTGTGGGCAATTGCGCATCCATGGTGCGCATCCATTGCGAATGGTGTAGTCCTCGCATGCTCTGTCATTCCCATGCTTGATTCATACGCCGGTAGAACTAGAACTTGCTCAGCAGTTGTCGGCGTGCATTTGACTACCTCGCCTTCAGCTTTGCGTTGCGCTGACTTGGAGCCGTTCTCAAGCCGACGCTTTACAATGCGACAACGCCTTAATGCATCCCGTGCGAGATACCGAGGACACTGAAACAATACAGCGCTCTAGGAAGGCACCTTTCTTCAGAAAGGCGTGTATGACACCGCTATTACTTTAATGTTGTCCTCAAGAGCGAAATTAATCCACTTTTTGTGATAAGTTTACCAATGTGGACGTCTCAGTTATTGCTACAACATTTAGCGAAAGCTATTAGAGTCTAAATAAATTAGAAAATGATTATTTATTTATTTAAATATTTATTTACTTAACTTGATTAATTATTTACTTAATGTCAAGGCTCACCATTTTTCGGAAGCCCATACATTTCACTCGGCTTGTGCAGTTTAGGGTCTGTTTCGTTGCATGAAAAAATGTGCATCCAACCAAGGCGGTATGTTCCTTATCTTCAGGGGAATAAAACTCGCCCTTAATTGTAAGCTCCACGTCACCAGTCCATATACCCTAACATATCTCTGATTTTCTTTTTCCTTGTCGAATTTGATCTCATTTAGATGTCCACTTCCAGATAGTTGCTTGTTTGGCAAGTTGGTACATGGTAAGGGGGAGTCGTGTTTGCGATGTTAAATGTCAGTTGTTCGTAGCCACCTCTGTGTCGCTGTGGCTGCTTCTGCCTCTCAGTTTTCCCTTTTGCGACGTTTCAGTGGCTTTCTTCGGCTGTCAGATGTACTCTTTTTTTGCCAACAGGCCATAATAAAGGCGAGGTGAGAGGGTAAGCTTCTAGACCCAAGAAGGCAGAAATGTTTTATCTGAGAATGTTATCGCTCACCCCTTGTGCTTTCGTCGTTTGACAACCACTACCTGATGTCTGCCTCTTGTACAAAACAAATAGAATTGCCAGAAACGGCGTTATTGCCAATGGGCTTTTTCAGCCTTGTGTTGCAGTAGTTTCTTGAACTGCGCTGTATTTCAGGGAGTGTAAGAACTTCGCGTGCCGATGCCATACCCTCCAGAAAACCTATCCTGATCACGTAGTGTCCGAAGCTTGCTATACCCTAGGTTTGGGCGCCGCCATATGTGGCTAGCTTTGCTATTTTGTATATTTCTCTGCTGAGCGAACAGTGCTACGGTAGGCGCAAACGCATGAAAACGGCTTGGTTGGCGCATGAGACGTTTCATGACCTTATTAATTCACTTCGCGATATTCAAAAATAAGAAAACATTCGTTTATCAGACCCAAGATGGCAGCTCCCATGTGTCTTGTGCAAAATTATCTATACAGCAGCCGCGAAAGCTGATGTCGCTTTTTCAGGTGAGGCAACTACTTCTTCCTTGTCTGTCGGAGTTCGTGTTCCTCAAAATCTGCGCCTTAATCATCGATCGCCATGATGCAGCTTCGTCTACCACCCACACTTGCGGAGAAATATAAAAAAAATTATCATAAAACCACAGCCAAAGGTGGCTGCCTCCACGAGTTGGTGCATCTATTCTGAATGAAGATGGTTGAGCGAAGGGAATACGAGGACATATGAAAGGGCAGCCGAGAGGGTGAGAGAGATATATATATTTCAACTTTATTGTTGAAATAGCCCGAAGGTCGGCGGACACCTCAATCGAAGTAGCCGTGAGCTTGAGCTGATAGCCTAGCCTTGTTCGCCAGCTGTAGCTGGTTTTAGGGATTTGGGCTTGTCAGCTGTGCCTACTACTGGTACTCTCTTGGTGATTGGATAGGCGTCGTCGGTGGATTTTTGTTACATTCCAGACCCTCTGGTGGAGTGTGTTCGGCAGCTTGCAAAATTTGCAGCCTCTTCCATATGTTCCACTATGCATTGCGAGTAGAAGAGTGCCGTGGATTTAACCGCCCACTTGAAGTCGGCGCAGTATGACTCTATTTAGTTTGTAATGTGGTGCGGGGTGTTTGCGCATCTTATTCTTGCAATGTTCAACACTGTCATGATAGTTTTTTTTTTAACCTTTCATCTGGTGCTGGTAGCAACCGATGTTTTAATAGGGTCGCTTCTGTTATTTCTTTTAAATGCGTAGCACTTGATGGGTCTGGCTTGTCGTCCACCCGTCTCAGGTCGATACGTGCTTAGAACAAGGCTAGCGATGCTCAAATGCGGCTTAAGATAACCAAACAAGATCTCAAATTAATTAATTATAGAAATAACCAAGAAGTAATTCCAATAATTTAATTGCGATCACTAAGAACTTTTCGGAAAGATGTGGCTGGCACCCACGCCGCACAAGAGAGGGCGCCACCACCTCGCCAAGCGCACGAGTGCTCCTCCCACTGGCGTTTTTCCAGCGTTCTCATCACTATATCTTAAGGTAGAAACAACCTAACGGAACTCGCTGTAGACCACGCGTATCTCAACTGCAACAACAAGAAGTAAGTCAATAAGGCACTGTTACAAATGCATGCGCATGTAACAAACCGAGTTTTCGAATTTCCCCAACAAAACTCTGCTCACGCCGAGGAAACCGCACATGCTTACCTCAAACATTGACGTCATCGACGGTTTCGTAAACGGAGTAGTGCGGACTCTACGAACGGGAATCACTGGTTACCCGAGCGACGCATTTCCGCAGGTTTCGCAGCAGTGGAGCTGCTTGTAGCGCAGGATTTAGGCTAAAACTACAGCGATTGCTGCGCAAATTTTTTACTGCCCTTCATGCTCTCCGGCGGCAGCGTCAGCCACTCTAATCCCCGTTGGGAAACCAAGCGCCTCACGCTGCTGCCCGAGAGCATGGAGGCAGCAAAAAAAAGAAAACGAGAAAAAAAAACAAGAATCAGGCAGGTTAACCACATAAGCTACTGGTTGGCTGCCCTACGCTGAGTGAGTGGGGGAATGAGAATGCGAAAGTAAAGTAGATATGGGATAGAAAGAAAGAAATCAGCAATTGATTCGCTGATGCGAGCGAGACTTAACCACTAGTTAAAGGCGCTCACGCAAGCTCGCCGTCATCGAGAAGCGCAAAAATCCCTTCACTTTTCCGTGGTCCGATGAGCGATATGGACGGTGTTCTAGCAGCACCTGCGGGGGAAAGCGTCCGATCGTACATTCATCGCAGCACGTTAGAAAGCATTCCCCTTTCCGCGGCAAATCGAGGACAGAGGCGTGGAAAACGATCGATGCCGCACAGCTTGTACCCCGCGATGTAGGTAGGAAGGCATACGAGCGAAGTGCGTCCTGTGCCTCAAATCGTTTTTGTATTCTCTGCCCCAAAATCTATATTTCCGTAAGTACAACGTACTTAGAGCTACAACTAACTATCCTAAATGGTAGCACCAAGCATACTAATATAAATGTCAGTGTTCATGAATATTTTATGTGCGTAGTCTGAGAAAGCTCTACTACATCGCCTTTTAATTGTTACTTTACAGCCACATGACCCAGGAGGCATATGGCATAAGCTGGTTCTTCAAGAAAGTCTAGCATTACCTACATTGCATCTGTCCGACACCCAAGGAAAAAAAAAACACGGGACACACATATTTTACAAGTGAATGCACCACGTTTAAAGTCGTACCCCTTGGTCACTGCGTAATCGTTTTAAAAAGTGGTGGTTTTAGTGGAGATGATGTTTAGCTACAGATGGTTTCAGCGCGGGCAGACCTGGCCCGCAACGCTCGGCCCAAGCGCCTCCTGCCAGTATTACGTTTAGAAAGTGTCATTTTGGCCAGTCTCTTAAATCTGAATAATTTGAAAGAATAACCGACAATTCCATCCGAACTCTTCGCGCACCTTCCGGAAACAATATCTGTCCAGTGCATTCATGGGGAAACTTTTTTTTTCTCATTCTGTTCATGACCGTCCTCTTTTCACTGCAAGAGCGCTTGCGAGACCATATACCGCGTTCATTAATCCCACTTCAGTGAATTCCGTACGCAGTGGAGAGGTAGCACCCCTTACGTCATACTTCCACGCAGGAGTGCAGGCCGATCCCGTTCTTACCCTGTAATGATGACTCAGCGCGGTTGAACGCTGTTATGACGTGAAATAGGTGTTATCGAATAACACACTGAATGACGCGCTTCCCGTAAAAATACAAGATACTCTCCCGCTTTTTGTAATTGCAAAATGGCACTCGCCGAAAGCGCTTTGCGTATCACCTCACCGCAATCCCACGACCCAAACTGGGCTGACAACGACTCAATATAAAGCCGTGGCATAGGAAAACACCCAGCAGTACAACGTGAAACTTCAGGCCACGTTTCAGCCACAACATACAGCGTCTTATCTAGAACGCTGTGCTTAGGACACTAAACAACGACATCACAAAGAGGCGAGACGTCGCGAACAGACTATGTTAATGGTGGCCTCCTCGGCGCAGTGGCACTGATTGTTGGGCGAGTTGGTAAGGGTTCGTGTTTATGAAACGCTGCAACGGGAGGGACGATAAACACAGACGATGAAGAATACACGAATACCGGCGCCTGTCTTCGTGTATTCTTCATCGTGTATGTTTATCGTCCCTTCGTTGCGCCGTTTCACAATGTCCTCGGTGCAATTCGCCGGCACGTATTAGGGTAAGGCGGGGCAAAATGAGACACGGGGCAAAACGCGACATTTTGGCTTTGCCGAGCTCTATAGCTAATACAGAAAGCACTTTTCTTTGTTTCTATAATTCAGCGAGAGGTGCTGGTAGTTGTCCACCTTTTCATAGTAAAAGTTGATGATTGCTCACAGCGTTCGCGTGGGAAAAATTACGCGGCTGGTGTCAGTGTGTTCGTGACCCCTCAAAAGGAGGCGAAATTTTGCTCAGCGAAATTTTCGGATCCGTGCATGAAGCTACTCTGGCGGCAGTACGACAACGTAAGTATTTATATTGTTACTTTATACTACTAGCTACATACTACCAAAATTTTAGTTCATTTGGTGCCCGGGGCCAAAGCGGAAATTTTTTTTGAATTTGGGCATGTGATGGGGGGCAAAACGCGACAAAAAGGCATTGAACTGACTTAAACTCATTATATATTATATTTATTTGTTTATGGGGGTTCGGACGCACAAGAAAGAATATCATATAGAGCTTCCTGGGAAGAAAACGACGTGAAAAAGCACTGATTGCTGTTCAGAACAGTCACTCCATTTGCGCTGCAACGAGGTTTTTCTGCGTTCCCCAAGGATGCTCTTAAAAGAGGCGAATGCAAAATTGGAAGAATCTGTAAGTTAAGCCGTTCGCAAACACGTCTTGGGATCGAGTTTATTGAAAATCCTTCAATACCAATTAAAAAAAAAAAAACAAGCGCTAGAAAATCCGAATCTAGCACAGTTTTAAATTCCTCGCCTCACGAAGCCCGGCTGACGAAGTTGAAAGCCACGAAACGCTCGTGCAGTTCTGCACCAAAACGGCAAAAGGAGGCGAAGAAGATCCGTCAGCATATATCTAGCGTCCAATCGTTGAATGATCCAATGAAGTGTAAGCGTTCAACAAAATACAACAATATCACAAAGAAAGACTGGTGGTGTTTGACCTGCAAGGAGTTTTGGAGCAAAACAGCGCAGGGTTCTGTCTGGATTCAATGCGTGAAGTGGAAGGACTGGGGTCATGAAGGCTGCGTGAGTGCCCACGGAGTTTAATTTGAAGTGCTTCCATGGCGAAAACTGAAGGGATGAAATTTTTTTCACAGTGTCTCGCTCTGCCCCGCAGGGTGGGACAAAATGAGACATCTGGTGCATTTTTTATTTCTTTTTAAAATAAACTTTTTAAGTGTGGCAACATGGTCATATTTATGTAGCACATACCTTGTACCCAAAGGAAAGTTTCTGCATTGAAGTTTAAGGGTATAGAGTGAAATAAAAATTAATATTCACTATTTTCAAATTTTTGTCTCATTTTGCCCCACCTTACCCTACCTACTACCCCCGTAGCTTCCGCGTTTGTCATTGTGTTTTTCTGTTAATAATTTGTGGAGAATGCTGAAGGAAGACGGGGTTTACTGGATGTCTTTCAGTGTAAAAAAGTAGCGCACCACGGATGGCATCGCAAAGTAATAGAAGTTCGCGGGACAGACGCTGAACTAACAACTTTCACCGACTGCTGGTTAACTGTTGAGCCTACACATGAGGATACCTAGCTGGCGTCTGGCTCCTGCCGGACGAGCCGAAAACTTATATTGCGCCTCTGTCGCTTGAGTCGTAGACTCCTTACTCTGGGGTTCCGTTTCTGCTCTGTTTACAAAAGTGCGTGTTCGTGCCGAAAAGCTCGGTTAATAATGATTTTGAAGTATACTTGCAGTTGCGCGAGCTCTCGCGGCGTGGGCAAACTTCATCGTGATAGGCGTCGGCGTGTGTTTTCACAAGCCTGACTAGAACCATATTTTCAGTGCGCTCGTCAGTTGCGGAAATTAAAAAGTTTCGTAGAGCGAGAGCACACCGCTTCCCCTCAAAAGTGATATGCGCGTGTTGTCTCATGGTGTGGGAGACATACGCCTGGCTCATCACGCAAGTGAGGCGCTAGAATAACTAAACAAACTGGCACAGCTTTCGGGTATGACATGCAAAAAAACAAAAAAAAAAAAGTTGCGGGCCAATAACTCCGCTTAAGGACTCGCCTGAAATAACACATTGGCTTACCATGCTTTGTATTTGCTTCTTTTGTTTTGCATTTTGGCTCTCGCAGCTCATGCGTAGGAATGACGTCATGACAGCAACTATTGCATATTTCCCCGCGATAGGTTTGCAAAGAGTCACTTAAGACCTGTGCATTTTTTCATTGATTAGCTTAGGTTTGTTATTGTTGTTATTATTATTATTATTATTATTATTATTATTATTATTATTATTATTATTATTATTATTATTATTATTATTATTTCGCTGAACGCCAATGCCAGTCAAGAATGAAAAAAGTTCATTTGTTTCCGCTTAATGGCATACCAAGGTTTTTTCCGCAAGATCGTAATTTAGAGAATATTTGCGCATGACATTTCGGATCAGCTTTGTTATTTTAAGGCAAAGAGGAGCTATTATGACTATTACGGCTGGGAGATTTTACTCCATGAATTGTTTACCTCGGTTTTCGGGGTATTTCTGTAAAAATCACCACTTTATTGGCTACACTGAAACATATCAGACAACGTTCCCGTGGCCGCGTTCGACAAACAGCAGACAGAACTAAGAAACCGCTATCCGCATCAATAATCACTGGGTAAATGAAGTTTATTCCAATTAAATCCAGCTGGTACAACTACAACGGAACACCGACACTTGCACATTGGCACATTGACGGCATTCCGACACTAGCAAGTGTCGGAACGCCGACACTTGTTATATTACATAAATTTGTTCATGGTTTTGTCGCATATGTAATTTGAACTTTTCTCAGTTTGATTACTGCTATTGTTCCTTGTTTCTTATACTGACGTACGAATAAACATGTCATTAGGTACGGGCAGTTGATTTTTTGCGCTACAGCACGTAGCGCCCGACGGCAAATTGGAAAAAGAAAGAAAAAGAAAGCACGCTCAAGGCACATGTCATTTTGATCTGGTGGGCGGCAAAGGTATATGGAGACATAAATCATTAGCATCATGCTGCCATTTTTTGTTATATTCGACCTTAAGAAAACGGTACAAGCACTTCTAAGGGATCTCAGCTTTACTGTCAACATAGAAGCATGCCTTCTCCAATCTATCCCCCACTAAATCAAAGTTAAGTACGCCTGTAATATACCAAGGAACATGCACCCGGAAGATGACACGGTAAGAAAAAAAGCACGAGCAATTATAGGAACAATTAGAGGGTCAAATACACGAATGCTGCTAAAAACCGAGGAGTAAACAAATATGTAGCCAGCGAGGTGGATGACACGACTTGAGGGCTCTCTGCCCCTTCGACGTGTCCAAATGATGCAAACACCACAGAGGAAATGGGCATTGCTTTAGCAACGAGCACAACTTCTTCATCGGTAACCATTGTGACGGAGTCGCAAAAAGTGTTTGGGAAATTCCCAAAGGATCCATTAGCAGATCAGTCTTTCGAATTCTTCTCCAGTGTGACTTCGAAGACGCAAGTATCTACTGAATAGCGAAGCATAGCATGGAACCAAGCGGTTCATGCCGCAGCCCGAGAACATTCACACCAGGCCACTCCGCAGCGATATTCGGACTCCAGAAACGCAGAGGAGCGAACATCCAAGAAATACTCAGAAACACTCGCGCACAACCGCAAGCAACAACGTCCTTTCCACCTGCTTACACAAGGCTGACTAGAGACCAAGTAGTGACATGGAGAAGGCTCTAGGCAGAAACCTATCGGCACGGCACAATTCTCCGCGCAATATACCCCTGAAACTTCAGCAAGTTCTGCACATACTTCCTGCGCACTGCCAACACTCTGTACCACGTGGTATGGGGACGCCAAAACAATTCAAGTACCCCGTCCACAGAGAAGTAGTGCGTACAACATAATCCGGAAGACGAGTGGGAGGCGTTGCTGACGTCATTAAACTCCGGCGACCAGATCTGGCTGGTGGACAGGGCTCGGACGTCGGCTGCAAGATCATGGCTACCAGGAATAAGGTAGCCATGGCTTGCACCTCTAGAGGGGGAAGAGAACACGCTCCTGCTCGTAAAACAAAGTTTATTCCTTTCTCTTTGTCTAACGCGATTATATCCGTTTTATTGCGATAGCAATTATATGGACACTCTCGGCTGCTTTTCGCCGTCATGCTCCGTATATGTATATGTGTATATATATATATATACAAAAGCCACGAAGAAAGTGAGATGGCGCAAAGTGCACGCTCGGCGCCCCACTCGTTGCGATGCGTTGGCTCCCCTTGTACTTTGGCCTACAGAGCGTAGTCGCCTTTGCCAGGGCGCGCGCGCGAGCTTATCTTGGGGTGGAGGGATGGGTGTAGTTTTACGTCGTGTGCTTTCGTCGGAAAGTCTGCGTTTAGGTTACAGAGCGCACACAGGTCACTTCTCTCGCTACAGAGGCCCCGTTTCCAAAAGAAGCGTGCTGTTCAAACACAGTGAAGTAACAACTGTGACACTTAGTTCGCGCTCGTCCTGTGTATACATGTGCGTATGTTTCGTGCGTCCTTTGCGCTTGAGCAGCGCGCTTCAAGTTTCGATCTCCTTGCCGTTCTTCACGTGAAAGGCCAATTTGTTTCTATCGCATTCATTGATTCGCCCTTGCGGCGAAACTGTGACTTTTTAATGTATAACAAGCTTCACTTTTCGTCAACAGACACCCTGTCATTCGCAGAGAAGTCTCCAGTGTCGCGCTGCTTTTGTAATCCCCGTCGTCAGAAGCAGCAGAAGTAGAACTTATAGCAAATGGTTTGGGGTAAGGGATTGGTAAATCCTTTATAGGTGGACGCTTGCAGGATCAACTGGAAAGGGTCAGCTGCAGCAGTAAGCAATGAGTAGGGAAGGATGACATATGCTTCCCTGTAAACATCCCCAATCGCCAAGGCGGAATACTATGGCATTGTCCTGGCGATCTAAGAGCGACAACAGCGGGAGGAACGAAATAAGATTATCATCTCATCTGGACAACTCTATCATATTTAAGTTGGCAGCAAATGATCCTTCTCACATCATCGGCGTCCTTGTCGTGTTCTCTCATATTTGCCTTAATCCTAATAATCATCACCATCCTGATTGCTGCTTCTATCATTGTCAAGCTCGTTATCAGTGCGTTTTGATTTTCTAATCATCAATGTCTACATTAAAGAGCTGGATTACTCACTGAAAATCAGCGTACACAGAGAACGACAAGCCACGAAGATCATGACCCCTAACATTTCGACTGAAGTCATCCGGTAGCTAAGGTCAGAAGTTTAAAACATCATATCTACAGCAATTCCAGTAAGAAATCAGAAATTCACCACCAATCCACTTGCATTAAAAACCAAGGCAGCTTCGCACAATGGGTGCCAAGCCTGAATCGAGTGCGGAGCTGGGCAGCGTTCTGCATTTCTCTTCGCTTTTCTTTTTCTTTCCTCCTGTCTTTCTTTCTTCTTTCTAATTTTCCGTTTCTTTTTCTTTTTCTCTTTTTTATTTTTATTTATTTATTCGTCTGTCTTTGTCTACTTCTTTCTCTTTCTTGCTTTTTCTATTTTTTTCCTATTTTTCCCTTTCTCGCTCTTTCTACTTCGCACTAGCTTCCTTTTTTTCCTTAACCTTAGCAAGCTTTTTTTTCCTATTTTTATACCTGGTTTTGCCTGGGCTACGCCAAGCGCACTAGTTGTTTTTTGCTCATGATGATAAGTGATTAACATTAAGGCACTCGAAGAACAAGAGGAAGAATACTTGTTGGCACGAGTGCGTGCTAAATATGCTACACAAGAAGTAATACGCCAAGCGACGACGGCAGCACACGACAGCCTACGACAGCCCGGACCCCTAAACTGCTCCCCACTTAAAACTAATGTGCTTTGCTTATTGTTTCTGTCAATGCAAGCGTACAGGTGTGAGCAGCCCGAGAGCAAAGTGCACGATCTGAGTATAATGAAAAAATTGAGAAAAGCTCGTCTCTCTGACCTGCACTGCTTTGTTTTCCCGCTTTTTTCTCTCTCTTCTTTTCTTGCAGATGTCTAAGGATAAGGCTTCCAATCCGTGGGAGGCAAAAGTATGGTTATCGCTTGGTGTAATTATCTAAACAGTGATGAAACGGGGGCAGATACGTATCAGTACCCGAACAAATTATTGGAGGAACCACGTGGCTGGAGGTAACTAGGCCAAGGAAGGCGGGTCCGTAATGAAACGGCACTGCGTTTCTGCAAAAGTGATCGATGCCCAAACCACCATAACGAATTGGCGGACTTCTCCTCCACTGCATCATAGAGCAAATAAATTTTACCTACATTCATGTTTTCTACATTTATAGATCACAGATTCATTGAGTAGTGTTGTCCTTTCTGTCTCTTACAAGAACTTTGCGCTCACCTGAATTGCAAACACACGCAGAGGTGAGCGCGTGTGAACACGGTGCTCAATCGCGAGAAGCCTAGTACCCGCCTGCGTGCTTCCAATGCCGCAAATTAAGTGGGCATGCTTGCGTCGCAGCTTTAACTGTTCTATCATTACACTCGAACACTCCCAGGCGCGCCAGCGGACTACCTTTAATTGCCTTGTCCACGTGCCAGAATCAGGATGCGACATTTGTTAGGTGCTGTTTGACTGCCATCACCAGCCGAGGCCTCTATGAAACCGTCCAGGTGCACGTTCCCTCATCGGTATGTCCACTGAACCCTACATCAGTCGGCCATCGATCGCATAATAATGAAAATTAGCAAAGAACGTCTCTACTGTGAAATGATGTCGGTAAATGACACCTCATAATTTGATTGTTATCATCGACCGACTTATGCTCACTGTGCCGGGAAAACCTACATTTTCTTACACTTAACCTATTCTGTCAGCTATCATCTCGCTATGATTGCGAATTTTCTGCGCTCCAACTACATAGTATAATCCTGTTCCGTTCATGCTTCTTTACCGTTCGCGCTTTCGTTCGTACTTCTTCCGTCCGTCGTTCTCTCACCGTCTCGTGTCCAGCGCTGCTTGTTCACGTCTGAATCATTAACCAACCGTCCCAGTTAGGCGCACTCCTGCAGTTCTTTACCATGTGTGTCAAACTATGGTGCCACGACCTATCTCGGCGTTCGGACAATTCGTCACAAACTGCGCAGCACTAGATACGGATGAAAAAGAGAGCGAAACAAGACGAGCACAATTATTGGTGCATTGAAAAGAGCCTTGTGTACAAGAAATTTATCGCAAATGAACTGATAGTTGGTAGAGTTGTTACCGATTCATCATTCAAGAGCACTGAGCAACACTAGACACGGACGAAAAAGAAACCGAAAGAACTAGAGCGCAACTTTGATATGCGTAGCGCTTATTACTTTCAGCTTTTAGTAACAGGAACCTTACCGATTTCGAAAAAAACAAACTCTGTAACGTTTTATGAGTTAAGCCAGGTGCAGTGAGCACGCATCAACACTTCATTTTGAATTTCCTCATTTTTCAACGTTTTCATAGTAATAACCATAGATTTTTTACCTACCACGCTGGTCACCTTTGCCATGCATTGAACTGTAACCTAACATGACATTCTTGTCTTCGACAACCGCTTTTCTTGGCCGATCTAACGTATTCACGATGTGCAATAACGATGACCCAAAACATATTGATCACCGCTCGTGCTTTGCTTGGGCTGATGAACGGGTGATTGCCCAAACGATATGTCAAAAAATGGCCAGAAAGCCTATATAGAGCTTCCGTCCAGCCTAGAATCATCCCCAGTTATGCGCGTCAGAAATACATTACTGCACTTGGTGTATTTTTCATCGATCACAGCCGTCTAAACAAAATCACTAAGGACGACGTATAATCATTACCGCGCATTGACAGTGCACTCAGCTGCCTTCTTGGAGCGAGGTATTTAATTTCCATCGACCTGCAATATGGCTGTTGTCGGGTTACCTTAGATACTACGGACTGTGAGTATGCACGGTGACGATATGTAACACCTAGCAGGCCATACCATTTCAAAGCACGGCATTTCGGTGCACGTGAAGTGCTGGTCACATTTGATCGCGCGATTTTTTTAATGCCTCCAGACTTCAAATGACGGACCTATTTATGTTAGCTATATGAGGGTATCACTTCCTCAGCGAATGTTTTCCAACTATCTTCAGCACCATTCGTCTGTTGGTGTTCCGCGGCTCCCATAATCTGGTAAACTTGTCGAATTGACACTCAGGTCGCCACAAAATTGTCGTGATCGGTCGCCTTGTTAACGGTATGAGCATCTGACCCAACCACGGCAGTATTCGTCCTGTGAAGCGGCGTTAGGCCGAAACTCAAGAGGACGAAGTGATTGTTGATTCGGGTCATAGTAGCCGCGGTTACGCCTGTGGAGCTTCTGTTGTGTAAACGTGACTTTTACGAGACTTTCGTAGGTTTGTTAGGATTTACGAAAATATCTGTTAACTTCCAAGGTATAAAGATAACCACACCATTCACAGCAGATGACCTTGCAAAAGTTTAGTTCTATTGATTATTGTTTTATATATTTAACGCTCTTTCGATTACTTCTTCTTTTCAATCAACGTTACCTTGACGAAGAAACGATTTGCACAAATTACAGCTGAGGGCTATACAAAGCCTGGGGATGACATCGAAATGATGACTGAGCTATTAATGGTTCTTATCGTAGCTTTCCCTTCAACTTCAAGTTATTTCCTTAAGGAGGACGAACACAGAATGTTAGAAACCTTGCCGGCTACTTCGAGCAGTGCAGATCGATCAACGCTTAATCAAAGACTACGCGATGAAGATATCTGATGAATAGTGCGCTTTATTCTCATAAGCTTGGAGCGCGGATAACTTTATAAATCGTTATCTAGTTAGAAATCCGAAGCAAACATGACTGGAAGGAAAATAGTTTGAAAAGGCTTATCTACAACCATGGAAAAGCAACGATGGGGACAGATTTTTTGGTTCGTCACCTAATCGTTCTCCCGTGAGCAGTTTGCCGCAAAATTAACACTCAAAATATTTTTTTTTATTTGCGAAACGAAGAATTAGAAAGTCTTGCCTGCATTCTAAGATATGGTTGATACTAGGATGCAGGGATTTTCAATGTCTAGTCGCGAAGCATATTTCTTCACATGGCGCGTCTCTTCTGGCGTTTTTGCAAGAAGAGACGCGTTGGTGTCGTGTTGAAATCAGAACGAACGATGCGTATAAAGTTAACGTATTCACTGTCGCACTCTATTACACTTTCATGATTTTAAAAAAGCTCGCTTTCTTTGTGACTTAGTTTTGAACTTTGAGCAGCGACTACCCATGCAGACCAATGTTAACTTTCTTTGCTAAAGTGCATATTTCAATATCCACGGTCATTTTTTGTCCAAGGTCCTCGTTATTTATTCTCGTATTTCACTATTTACAGTATATATATTTTTGCACAAGTTCCATTTCATCTGCAACTGAAGATTTAGAAATCTTTCCTCCTGTCCGGGTGGCAGAAGTAGTATCACGTTACTTAGAATGGAAAACTGAGCAAGTTGGTATGGATTCATACTTAGATTGTACAGCGCTCACGAAAAACGACTCTGGACGAAAGAAGCAAGTGTACGCAACATGCGCTGTTGTGTGCAGCGCATACTGTGCGCACTTTTTTGTGGGCGCTGCACAATCTCAAGTATGAGTTATTACGTTACGTTTATTGCGACACTATGCTAGACTGATATCTTGGCGCTTTTTCTGTGCTTACCTTTTTTTTTTTAATCGAGAAAGTAAGAAGGTGATTTGTGAACAGCGCTGCGTAAACAGCCACCACTCTTACGACTATCCCGTTTGTTCAGTCGGCCTCGCGATCAAAACCTTCAGAATTTTTTTTGTCCCGCAGAAGTATCCAGCATATACCCATGCGTTACGCAATGCAACAGTGTATGGTGCGTGATAACATGTGATGAACAACGCACGCTCCCGAAGGGGAAGATATCCCACCAGTGTTCAGCGCGAAACTTTTTCGACGAAGGAGCGCACAGACACGGGTGACCAAGCTCAAACCCACATGTTGTCGCAGGAAATACCGCTCACCGCCTTGTCCTATAAATACATATTAAATAAGAGTTAATTTTTCTCAGTATTTATCGCACAAACTTTGATAACGTACGCTGCATGTGACAGCAAATACACAATGATGCACATTTTTCTATATCTCAAAGAACGGTTCTACAAATTTCTCAGCATAATATTTTGTGTTTAAGACATTGTAAATTAAGATTCAAAGAAGCGATATTATTCTTGCGCAAGGTTGACCTCTTGTGAAATGTACGGCGAACTGAATATTTTAAAACAGTATTGCTCTAAACTAAACACTTAATTTTCGAATAACGTTGTCGGAACCCTTTTTTTTTTTGCTCATGTAACACATTCACGCAGTACGCTGTGGTGGTGAAGCGGTTACGGTGCTTGGCTGCTGACCCAAACGTCACGGGTTCGATACGAGCCGCGGCGGTCGCATTTGGATGGAGGCGAAATGGTAAAGGCCCGTGTACTGTGCAATGTCAGTGCACGTTAAAGAACACCAGATGGTCGAAGTTTCCTGAGCCCTCCTCTACGGCGTCTCTCATAATCATATCGTGGTTTTGAGACGTTAAACCCCTAGATTTAAAAAAAACGAATTCACACAGGCTATAAGCTCCTTTATTATATTATATAGTTCACAGACGTGCTGTGTATGAAGTGATATCATGCTTTTAACATCGTGCTGTAATTGTTTTATCAGTAGCCCAGTAATATCCCGTAATTGCGCGAAAAAAAAAAAGATAAGCACAACAGAGCAGTGTGGCGTACAAAAATGATGTGGTGAAGCAAATGTTATTACCAGAATACTCCTTTTGAAAAACAACAAAGTTAAAATCTTAATTTCGATGTGGTGCGCGTTTCTAAACAATCACCCTATTAGGCACGCTGTATAGTGAGAGAGCCTGGAGTAAGTTTGAGCACTTGTGGTTCTTTAACACGCGCCTAAACTTAGTTGGTCGTCTGTACATTTTACTCCTATTGAATTGCATCCCTAAGAGGGCGCGAATCGAACCCGTATCTTCGAGCTTAGCAGCGAGACACCGCAACTGCTAATCCAGCTTGGTGATTGATGTGAGCGCCACCGAACTCAAACATCTATGTTTATACAGAAGCAAGAAACTGAATAAAAGAGTAAGTACTGAATGTATAAGGACTTTGCCCTATAGGCCGAGAAGAAACTTTTCTCAAGCATACGGCAATCTTACATCAAAGTGTTTTTCTTTCCTGGACGCGCAACAACACATGTGCCTCGACAACGCAGACTCAGAGATAAAATGTCAAGGATTGCAAGCAGTGAAATCCGTAACTGCACGTCACGCTCATACTCCTGCAAACTAACTCCTACCCAAATCCGGTGAGCCTCAATAGCTTATATCCAGATATTTACCCGAACAGCTCTTGCGCAGCCTGTGCCAGACTGCTACTTTGTCTCATATGCTCTAGGAGTGCGGGTCGTTGGGCCCGAAGTTCACCAAGGAAGAGTGGGACGCACTCCTGCGAAGTCCCATGTATGAAGACCAAATCCTGGCCGTCCAGCGTGCCCGCGATCGGGCCGGCAGGCTAGACCTGTCGGTCCCGTCATGGGATTAGCCAGGTGCGCGTTTTATCGCGTTTTGCTGGACCCAATAAATGTTGATTCACTCACTCGCTCACTTGCACACATGTACAAACTCACACGCACACGTACAGAAAATTCGGTCCTCAAGTGTCAAGTAACTCTCAAATAAGAAAAAAGACGTAGTGAGTCGCAGCCTTCTGTATGTTCTTCGTGAACACGCAAGAAAACCGGAGTGGCCCTGAGTGCACTTACAGCGAAAGCTGTCATGAGATCACAGTAACAGCTGTTTTTGGTGCCGTAATTGTCCGCCGCCGCTGGTGTCCGTAACCGCTATCGCGCAAAATGAGGAGAAATGAGGAGAAATCAAATAAGAACAAAAAAGGCAAAATCAGCTGGGATTTGAACAAACGTCCTCTGCGTGCCAGTCGAGTATTGTGTCACAGAGCCATGACTATGCTTGAAGCTCCTTCGCAAACAAACAAACAAACAAAAACCGCCCTGTACAGGCTTTATGTCAGGGAAGGAATCGCATTAACATGCTTCATATAGCGTGGTAGAAGAGTTATGTTAAAACCAGGTGTCACACAACGGGAATTGCGTTAAGGAGTGAGTCGTTGAATGCTTCTAACCCATTACAAAGGCTCAGCCATAATTCTTCATCTTCATCAGCCACAGCATCAACAAAGTTCACACAATGCCTTACCATTGGTCCTACAGGTGTGTAGCGCGTACCACACTTCTCCGCAGAATGACGAATAATGGCATAGCGGATGCTTTCCTATTCCAAAAAAATTCTGATGATTTATGGCGTTGTGGGTACCCCGCAAGTGTACTTGTACTAGTTGCCAAGGGATCACGTTAACATATGTAATATAGCGGGGTGGGACAGGAAAATAACGACCGGGTGCTACACAATGTGAATTGCGTAACTAGCGGGTCGTTTAAAGCTTCTAGCCCTTTATAAAAGGCTCATCCGTAATTATTCATCGTTATCAGCCACAGCATCAACTTAGTGCACAAAATGTATTGCAGATGTGCAGCGGAGACCTAACTTCTCCGTAGAATAACGAATAAGGGCGCATTGGGGGGCTTCGCTACTTCACAAACGTTGCGATGAATTATGGCGTGGTGGGTGCCATGCAAGAGTACTTGTATTAGTTGCCCCAGTAGAGTTTAGAAAGGTCTCTAGAAAGACCGCTGTCCCAGCTTTTGCTGTGACTGTGCCGCGTGTGCCACGCAGGCCTAGCCTTTTTTTCTGCATGCACGAAAGGGTGTGGCGCCGAGCGACAGTTCAATAGAAAGCCGGTAAAGGGAGCCTCTGAGCATCTCTCTACCCATTATGTTCTTCCCAAAGAGAAAGTGTTCTCAGCATTGCGTCTTTCTGAGCACATTTTCATTCTCCTCCTCATTTGATTCCTAACTTACGTTTCCTTGCGTATGCACAATGCCTGTACGCATTTGTGTACTGCCCCGTACTTTCGTATCCTTCAGGCATTTTCAGGGCCCGTTTGTTTTTCTTCATAGTTTGCCTTTGACCCAGTCTCAATGTTGACGGCTTCGCGTTCCTTTGCTAATTCGTATTGCGAGTACGTTCTTTTCTTCTTAGCAAACGTTAGACTCCTCCGCCGGAAGGGACCTCCGGCAAAGAGGGATGAGGCACGAGAGAGTGTCGGTACTTTTCGTCAGCTGACATTTCGCGCGGCATGTTATAAAATATTGGGTCAAAAAGGGCGAAGGTTCCACCATAGCGAGCCAGCGTGGCGAACAATGTATCCTATCCGCCTCGCGTTGACTGATATATATACGCCATTTCCAAAAAAAAGACAAAAAAGAAAAAAAAAAAGCTAACATGACAGAAAACGACAAACACCGTATAGGCATCTGCGCCTTATTGCATTTTCTCTCCTTCGGGGGCTTCTGGGCCCTCTCGATGTAGACGCGCTGCCTGTAGATGGTCGAGCATGATTCGATTAATTCCCGCTGGACGTACGGACCCTCACCCATCGCGCTATTTGTACTCTCTTTTATTTTGTATCTAAGCTTTCTCTCTTGCTGCCATCATCCAGAAGAGACGCTCTGTGCCATGCGATTAGGTTCTGTTTGCGTTGACATACACGGTTATGTTAAATTCGTCAGTAATCGTGTTCGGGGTCTTTACAAGTGTTCCAGAAACACATTCACTCACACCCACGCCAGGGCAATAGAAAAATTAACACAGGCTTGTTTTTCGCTCGTATCAATTTTATTTATTCTTGGCGATTTATATAGCGGGAAAGCTTCTATCACCTTCCACTCAAACGTGTTTTTGCAAATTACGTTCGGCTTCTTTAACTCCACCGCTGCCTCACAGGCAAGGTATCTTTACAGTAGCATTTTAGTAGGCATTTACTGACGTAGTGTGAACAGTAGAGGTGATACCGCTTCCCGCTGCCTGCTGTCACACTCGAAAGGCCGATATAATAGGATTCAAAAGCCAATAAAAATGCCTGAAATAAAGGCATTGGAGCATCGTTCGCTTCTTTAAAAATGTGTACATTTCATTTTTGTTTTATCAAGATGCCAAAGACATCCTGAATTGTTTGGGGGAGGAAGGAGGAGAAAGAGAGAGAAAAATTACACCATCTCCCGCTAAAGGGAACCATGTGTAGATGTGAAGCAGCGGGCGCTAACGCTTACACTGGCGGCGGCGTTGACGCTGGCGCTCATCGCAGCGTTGCGCAGGAGAGAAAACTGGGGAGGCGCAAAGCAGGCAGTGATGGAGCGGTGTTTCCTACTGGAACATGCCAATCGCTGCTAATGGGCAATGAGAGACAGAAGACTCCAACTGGACACAGAGACCCGCACTCCGCTTTTAGTTAACGCGCACGCTGCGAATTTTTATTGTTCAACAACGCACAGGAGAAATCTCCCACCGGCACCACCTTGGAGGTCAAGATCCATTGCCATATATACGGGGTGGCCAGTGAACGGTTGTGCAGCGCGAGGAGTCGGTTTTTTCAACCAAGAAACTCGCTAGCAGACGCTGCTTGCGTCGGCGTCGCGAGGCGAGAGAGGGGGAGCGTAGGAGAGGAGAGAGAGGGGGTGACACGCATGCACAGTGGGAGTGTGAACGCCGTGGGCAGGGATGCGTAGAGGAGAGAGGGGGGAGCGTAGGAGAGGAGAGAGAGGGGGGACGCGCATGCGCAGTGGGAGTGTAGACGCCGCGGGCAGGGATGCCTAGAGGAGAGAGGGGGGGTGTAAGGGGGGAGAGAGGAGGGGAGGCGCATGCGCAGTGAAGGTGTGGTTGCCGCGGGGAGGGATGCCTAGAGGGGAGAGAGGGGGGAGAGGAGGTTTTTTTTAAGGGTTTGCGCATGCGCAGTAAGGGTGGGCACGCGGCACACCACCACCACCACCGGATTAAGCTTCGCCATAAGATGCTTCACATCTAAAAGTGCAGATGGGACAGAGTATCGGCACATTTATGGTTGCACCTAAAACATTTTCGCTGAAATATTTGTTAGCATACTTTCGAGCTCCCGCATACGCTTGAATGCTAAATGCTATTGCATATTTTGAAACGTGCTGTTTTTAAGATTCCTGTGAAAAAATACATTCCATTCGAATTCTTGTCCAATCACTTGGTGCCTACAGTAAAGAGTGAGCGGCTTCTTCGCAAGGTTCCCGGATCTTCGTTTCATTCCCAGCGTTATGCCCCCCCCGACAATGTACGCACTTTTACAAGGGCTTCTAACGAACTTCCTCTACTACGTACCATGCTATTTATTCGACAGTTGGACAATGAATGCTCGCTGCACCAATTGAAAGAAAGCTTTATTCTCGATATGGAATCTTCGCAGGGTGGCTACTAGTAAAAGTTGCTTTTTACTAAAAAAATATCGCATTGTAAAATGACCCAGAAAGCAGCGATAATTTTCAAGGCGTTTTACCTATGCCATACACATGAAGCGAAAAAAAAAAGAAAGAGGGAGCGCGCCTAGCGTTCCCAAGACAACCTCCTCTGAAGCCACTAACTCCTCGAGTTCGTGTCAAACTTCCCATGGTGCTCCTTTTGCAGCTAGCGTTCCCAAGACAACCTCCTCTGAAGCCACTAACTCCTCGAATTCGTGTCAAACTTCCCATGGTGCTCCTTTTACAGCGAAAGCTGTTATGAGATCACAACAAGGGTCGTTTCTGCGCCGTAGTTGTCCGCCACCGCCGCCGCCGCCGGTGTCCGTAACCAATATCGCACGAAATAAGAAAAAAAACTAAATAAATAAAATA
Source organism: Rhipicephalus appendiculatus (assembly GCA_030522465.1). Taxonomy (NCBI): domain Eukaryota; kingdom Metazoa; phylum Arthropoda; class Arachnida; order Ixodida; family Ixodidae; genus Rhipicephalus; species Rhipicephalus appendiculatus. The sequence goes on from JALIZH010019338.1 coordinate 49,370, forward strand.
CACCTATGACAGAACGGGAATCGAACCCGGGTCCTCTGCGTGGCAGCCCAGCACTCTACCACTGAGCTACCCCGCTGCTTGAAACTGCGGTGCAAACTGAGCCTATGCAGGCTTCATGTCGGGTAAGGAATCGCGTTAACGTGTGTTGTAACGCGTTTTAGAGCATTAAAGTAAGAACCAGGCGCCACACAATGCGAATTGCGTAACCAGTGGGTCGTTCAGTGCTCCAACCCATTACAAAAGCCTGAGGCATAATTCTTCATCGTCGTCGGCCACAGCATCAACAGAGTGCACATATGCGTCACAAGAGTGTAGCGGGTACCGCGCTTTTCCGAAGAATGACGAATAATGGCATAGTAGACGCTTCCCCACTACACAAAAATTATGATGATTTATGGCGTAGTGGGTACCATGCAATTGCGCTTGTAGTAGTTGCCCCAAGAGTGTTTAAAAAAGGTTCAGAAAGGCCGCTTTCCCAGCTTTCGCTGTGACTGTGCTGCGCGTTCGGCGCAGGCCTGGCGGATTTTTTTCATTTTCTTTTTTGCTGCGCCCATGGACAAAAAAAAAAAGCGCGTGCGCGCGCAACCAGCGTCCACAAGCCAACCTCTTCGGACGCCGCTCCGCCATCGTTTTCCGTGCTCTGCTCACGATTCCCGGCATGCTCCTGTTTCATTTTTTATGGCTGTGCTTCATAATACTCACATGATGCTCCCTCCTAATTTCTAATTTCCTTTTGTAGCGAGAGCTACATTGGTCGTATTCTCGCTGTTTCGCTGTAGCCGGTGGCCACAACGCGAGCTGAGCCGTTGCCTAGCAACCGCCGCAGTTGGCAGCGCCGCTCCTCGCGCCAACTGGCATGACGTCAGAGGAAGAGCCGGTTAAAACGCTTTACAACAACAGAGGAGGAGCCGGCGTTGCATCGTGTATATAGAAGGGGCGGCTCGGTGAGATTTGTCGGCAGATATGGAAAGTGAGTCGGAGAGACTGAAAGAAGCCAGGCTTCGTCGTCGGAACGAAGCCAAGAAGAGGCAGCGAGCCGAGGAAACGGAGGATGAACCAGCTGCACGCCGCGACAAGCGTAACGGTACAGAGAACCAAGTTAAACAACAAGATAACCGTACATCTCGATACGCACACCCAGGCATAGCTGAGTTAAGCCACAGCCAATTTTCCTCCATAGCCATACATATTGAAATAGAAGCAGTGGCAAGCTCTCGACCACTTCCGTCGTACTATATACTGCGAAAGCTCGCAATGACGCCTTCACATTTCTGAACTGAGAACATCCCCCCTTCCTTAGTGTAGTGTAGCGAACGGGGCTCAGGCCTTGCTAACCTTACAGCCGTTCTTTTATCTACCTCCTATTCTCCGACACCCGTTCTACATTTTCGTAGAAAAAACGTTAACTCCCGATAACTTCTGCTTATTTTATTTCCGACAGCATATCTCAGTGAGATTGCAGTAAGAAAAGGGGGTGGGGTGGCGAAGGCACGCACTCGGAACTCATGTGTTTGAGCAACTGAATGTAACGCAGGCATTCGGAAAGCCTGAAAAGTACTAACCGAATGCATCCTCAGCAAAGAACTTTAAAAAAACACACAAAATAAAAGTCGAGACGACCCTAATCTTTCAATCTGGTAGCGACACTCGCACCTCGTCGTTCTTCTGTCCCAGCGTATTTCTTGTGTTAACGTCGCGTGTCATTACACTGCCGAAACGGATCTTAGAGGCTACACAGAAAGACGTGCGTGGCTGCGATCTGCTCCTTCAGGTGCCGCAACGATGCCAGCTGCTCTCAATAAAAGCATCTGCTCATGCAATAAATTCATTCACTTAACTTTTATCATTTACCCTTGCAGAGAAGTGGCCCTTGTCCTAAATAAAGTTATGCTCTGATATGATGTGTATCAAACATAACTCTTAACCTAAAGCAGAGCCATCGATTTCGTGCCAATTTTATTTTTAGGGGACATTTTCTGAGTATTCAGAAACCGGAAGTTAGTTGTCGACCGGAAGATCTTAGAAGAGACACAAGAGTGTCACTCATTGCTTGTGCCACTAAAAACCACAGACTGAGAAGGTTTCACACAAGGCAGGCACCCGAAGATGGGTAAGGTGTTGGCAAATGCCCAATTAGTTCTGAAGGGCATGATTAAACGAACAGTATTCCTTGGTTCTGCGTTTATCATGCACATTGGCACATGCAGTAGTACCTCCCACCTGACATTATTAGTCGACTCCTTTGTCCTCAACCGCAGCGACGAGAATTCTGTTCAAACTGCAGAAGCACCTTGGTGATAAACAGAGAGATGAAGATAAGCTAACAGAGATAGCGCGGTTAAGCTTCGAAACGGATCTCCACTGCAAAAGGCTGGTGCAGCTTTCCTGATCATTTGAGTTATTTTTGACGTTATGCTCGCTTGTTACCTCGCTACCTAGAGCTTCGCGATAGGTAGTGAGGCACTGGAAGTGGTGAAGGAATACATCTACTTAAGACATGTAGTGCTCGCGGAGCCGGACCATGAGAGTGACGTAACTAGAAGAATAAGAATGGTGGGGTGTACATTCGGCAGGCATTCTCATACCATGAATGGTAGTTTACAACCATCCCTGAAGAGGAAGGTATATAACAGCTGCACCTTACCCGTACTTACGTACGGAGCAGAAAGCTGAATGCTTACAGCGTTCAACTTAAATTCAGGCCGATGCAGCGAGCAATGGAAATGAAAATGATAGGTGTAACCTGAAGGGACCAGAAGAGAGCAGAGTTGGTCAGGGAAAAAACGGGTGTTAAGGACATCGTAGTTCAAATCAAGGAGGATGAGAAATGTACACGGGCAGGGCACGCAGCGCATAGGCAAGATAATCGCTGGTCATTAAGTGTAACTGACTGGATTCACAAAGAAGGCAAACGCACGAGGGGTAGAAAGAAAGTTAGGTGGGCAGATTAGATTAAGAAGTTTGCGGATATAACGTGGTCGCAGCAGGCACAACACTGGGTTGATTTGCGGGACATGGGATAGGTCTGTGGCCTGCAGTGGGCGTAGTCAGGCCGATGATAACGATGATAATAATAATGATGATGATGGTGATGATCATGATGATAACGCATCCTTGAGCAATGAGATTATTGTGGATAAGTTGACTGCTCCGGAGCGTGTTCACTTATTTTCAAGAATAATGACAAATTGCACTGGTCACAGAGGGGTTCGTGACGTCAGCAAATGGGAAAGAAATGTTCCCTCTGTTATCGACCAAAATGACATTTATTTATACATCAATTACATTTCAAATATGTTTTTTTTTCTGCTTCCTGCGTAGAATTTTTTTTTTTTGCGTACGTGTTGTACTCACTCATTTACAAACATAAATATTCGCGACAGTTACGTTTGATCGAGAACTTTGGCCTGAAATAAGTGGCACTTAGCAGGATGTAGACTCCTAACATCATTGTCAGGATGAGAGGTACCTCATGATATAAACAACCTGGACATCTTCTATTTCCTTGCCTCAGATATGGCAAGAACGCAACCAAGGTGTCAACAGCGAAAACTCGTGTAAAAGATGCCAACGTAGAATGATTCTACGAGCGAATAAGACACATGAATCCCGAGTCTAGTGTGAACGCCAAACTTTGGGGCCGAAGGAGAAGGTTTTGAAAGCACAGCCAAATCCCCGCTTTGGTGATAAAACAGTTGCGACGGCTGAAAGCCTGCTCAAATAATGCACGGAAAACAGCAAGTACACGGTGCCCTTTTCGCGCCTGAAGAGAACAGTGAGAATCATTCGCGTATGGAAAATACGGCTGTGAAGGTTTCAAGAAAAAGGTACGAGGTGGGGATGTCAAAATGGAAAATGGAAGCAATAGATGAAATGTCGCGTAGCTGCTTTATGCTGCCGAGTCTCGCATACGCATGTCTCACAAGGTTTTATGGGATTTATCGCCTGTTCGTCGTGACAGATCAGGGCGCACTGTGCGCCGCGGCACTTCGACGGGGCATCCTGGGATGCCGCGAAGACGGGATACCGCCGTTACCACTACCAACACTTTCAGACTCAAAGTGACGTAAAACCGTATTGATAAAAGGTCCTAGTAGACACTTTCAAGCAAGTACAGATATTTTAAAGAAAACGTTGACGCACGTTTGTTATTCATACAGCTGCTCCTGTTAGCCAAAGACGACAGATACTGCGCAAAAAAAGCCCTGTTGTACTGCACATGTTGCCGTTAAATACCATACGGTTCACTCAAAAGTAAAACACTTCTACGTTTTCATGTAACGTTAAAAAACTCCACGCAGAATCTCCTTCGGAAGTCGCGTAAGTTATGCTAAAGCGTAGAGTTTTATTGATGCAAACACCGTCGTTGCCGACTTTGCTGGTAAGCTGTTGCCGGACGGTATAGACACGGCATTTTTCTTCGTTGTAGCGCGTTCGTCCCGTCTTTTAGTGAAAAATTTTCGCAAATTCTGAATTTTTTTCTTAGTATGTAGAATGTTCCAAAGTGGCTTTACATGGTTTATAGAAGCGCTTTTAATCCATCAGCACGAAGTGTTTTAACAAAACGATCGTAGAAATGTACTCATTTAGCTCTTGTTCAAAACAAGAGCGATTCACGACTACGAAAATTTGAATTAAGCTAGCTATAAAAAATTACACCATCTCCCGCTAAAGGGAACCATGTGTAGATGTGAAGCAGCGGGCGCTAACGCTTTCACTGGCGGCGGCGTTGACGCTGGCGCTCATCGGAGCGTTGCGCAGGAGAGAAAACTGGGGAGGCGCAAAGCACGCAGTGATGGAGCGGTGTTTTCTACTGGAACATGCCAATCGCTGCTAATGGGCAATGAGAGACAGAAGACTCCGACTGGACACAGAGACCCGCAGTCCGCTTTTAGTTAACGCGCACGCTGCGAAAATTTTTATTGTTCAACAACGCACAGGAGAAATCTCCCACCGGCACCAGCATGGAGGTCAAGATCCATTGCCATATATACGGGGTGGCCAGTGAACGGTTGTGCAGCGCGAGCAGTCGGTTTTGTCAACCAAGAAACTCGCTAGCAGACGCTGCCTGCGTCGGCCTCGCGAGGCGAGAGAGGGCGGGGGGAGCGTAGGAGAGGAGAGAGAGGGGGACGCGCATGCGCAGTGGGAGGTGTGGGTGCCGCGGGCAGGGATGCCTAGAGGGGAGAGCGTAGGAGAGAGAGGGGGGACGCGCATGCGCAGTGGGGAGTGTGGACGCCGTGGGCTGGGATGCCTAGAGGAGAGAGGGGGAGCGTAGAAGGAGAGAGGAGGGAAGGCGCATGCGCAGTGAGGGTGTGGTTGGCGCGGGGAGGGGATGCCTAGAGGAGAGAGAGAGGGGGAGAGGAGGTTTTATTTTTTCTGAAAGGGTTTGCGCATGCGCAGTAAGGGTGGTCACGCCGCACACCACCACCGGATTAAGCTTCGCCATAAGATGCTTCACATCTAAAAGTTATAAGGCCCCACAGAA
>JALIZH010019339.1:0-50518 GCA_030522465.1 Rhipicephalus appendiculatus
CAGGATAACGACACAGAATTTTTCAAAGCACTGGGGTTCAGGGACAGGGAGGGCAAAATAGACTTTAAGCGGGTAGAGATAACAAGAAGGAGGTTATCAGATTGGTGGCTACAATCAAGGCACGAGTGAAAATTAAGTCCTTCACTGCAAAGTGCTAGTTCTTAACTTCACTTTTTAAAGGCAAACTTACCCAGACAGAAATCTGTCTGGCTGGGCGAAATTATGGGAATGAGGGGGATCTGCAGCCGGGTTGGGGTTTTTTAGTTGTGGAATCCGGGCTTGGCTGGGAATTCATTTCACTCTTAACTCCAATAAGGGAATTAGGTATTTCTATTCTACTTTAACACAGAGCAGGCGTTCTGAGCACCACAGGAAAAAAAAAGGAAAGATAAATTTAGTTTTTGTTCACTAAGTATTACGGCTAGGTGGCGTTAGCCGCCGCCCGATCTAAAGGGTACAGGCATATCCATCCATCCATCAGAACTCCAGCGCTGGTTCCCTAAAGGGGGGGGGGGGGGGCATGTTTTGAACTGTCCTCCTCGCAGCTACAGCCCTCTCCACTGTCTCGTTCAGAGGAGTGCGCGGTCATGGGCGCGTCGTCTGCTACGGCCCGTCCTCCACCGAACTCTTGACGCAATTGCCGCACGCACCCCAACTCGCTCGGCATTCGGGCCCATGTGTCCACTTACCATGGATGCCTTCACCGAAATGGATTATGCAGAGGCTCGTCGGAAGCAGCGCCAGAAAAACGGCACTGCCCGCCCGGTGTCAACAGGCACAGTTGCTCTAGGATGGATGGATGCTATGAGCGTCCCCTTTATAACGGGGCGGTGACATGTCTGCCACCAGGCTCGAAAAAAAAAATGGGGAAAGAAAACTTTGTTTTTATGTTGGTCTAATGCCTTATTTACATTGATTAAATGATTGTTATTATACCAAAGAGAAATATAAATTCACGGTCCATCTCTCTGCCTCTTACGGCAGGATGACCTTATTTTTGCCCATTATTTATTTTTGTCCTGTCTACTTTTCTGCCACCAACATCCTTCCCGCCTCTTCCCTCTACTGGAGAACCTAGCGGCACTGCCCTCTGTGCTTCCATCGACCCTTCGACGCCGAAATCGGGTGGCCAGAAGAAGGGCAAGCAAAACCAACGCCCGAAACCGCCACCAAAAACACCAGCCCCTCGTTCAGGTCTGCCTAACCCTCCCCCGCCTGCAAGCGAAACTCGCGGCAAGTCTCCCGAGGCCCAGAGCCCCACGCCTCAAGAGATCGGGCAGACAGTGATCTTCAGGCTTGTGGGAAAGAAGGCTCACTTCCTTGCGGCATCTCGGGACGCGATAGCTGCCTTCCTCTCTGGCTTTTCTGCCACGGCACGAGTCCAAGTAAACCACCCTCACAACCTAGTGGCGGTTGACACGGCGCCGTCCCAAGACATTTCGCGTCTACTTCAATTCGGCACGATAGTTGACATTCCCATCAAGGCGAAAGTACTGGCGGTCAACTCTTGTGTTGGAGAACTCTTTGGAGTGGATCCAGAAATTCCGCTCGAAGACATCAGCTCCAACATTGACTCATCCGTCCCAGTTCTTTCCTGTGTGCGTCGCGGACACACGGTGGCCGTCACCTCCGAGGGCGCGCTTGTTCCATCGGAACTTTTCCTGTTCAAGCAGCGGAGGCTGGTATGGGCGTGCTTGAGGGATGACCTCAAAGCTATTTGAGGAATACATCCGCCTGCCGACAATTCGCCGGCACACGTGCAACTTTGACAACCTTTCCGCCGTGAAGCTAGAATTTCTTGCAGCAAACACGACTGCACTGTCCCAGCCCTTGGACCAGGGTATCATTTCGGTCGGTGAAGCACCTCTACCGAAAAAAGACTTACTGTGAAGGATGCTTCTTGCCTTGGAAAGTGGCAAAACATACAGCATAAATATGCTAAAGCGCCGTCCACTTGCTGGCCTATTCTTGGCAGCACGTAGAACCCACTACTGTTCTAAACTGCTTCGCATGTGCACAGTTCGTTGTGCGCGCCCAACAAACGAGCCCAAGCGAAGCGGATGCGACTGAAGAAGGCATCGACGACAGCGAATTGCGAGGCGCTCATCGCCGAAGTCTTGGAGCGACAGGGTGGCAGAGACAAAGTGGCGTTTGCTACGTTTTGGGACATTGATAGAAACGTCGAAACGTGTGAAGATTTATCCGACAGTGACATCGTCAATTCTGTCTGTGGCAAATCACCGAGCGCGAGTGACACTGAGGAACAGGACGACGACGACAACAACGCTGAGCTGCAGGATGTGCCATGTCCATCAGTAGCTGAAGCAGCGCGAGCACTGGATGTGATGCGGGTGTTCCGCGGAAAAGACAAAGGCCTGATGGACCAGTCGCCCTTCCATTCATATGGCTTTGAAGCTGCCGTTGTCGCTGCGAGGCCACCGAAGCGGGAAACGAAAGTGACAGACTTCTGGCATCTGGTTAACGCTGAATAAAAGTGTTCCTTGGTTTTCCTGCGCAACATGTTTCGTTTTACTCGCAAGAGCAAATTTCTTACTTTTGGGTAAGCCGTAGTACTGCTTAGCACGTAGTTCCTTCGCGTCCCCGTCAGGTACAGGTTTAACGAGGTTCCACTGTATTCGGAAATCGCAGCACGATGTGGCCCCCGAGGTGTACCTCTTCAAGGTGTCCCCACGTTGCTACAGCTCCGATCAGGTCGATGTGGAGCGCAAGATACAGAAAGCGTGCTTGCTGAACCATAAGCTGACGGCTACGCTAAAGCGCTTGCCGTGTGTTCGAATCTTGAACACCGAGGTAACTTTACGCCGGCATGCTGTGCTAGTTGCAGGGAGGGGGTCAAAAACTCCCCAATGGCTTGGGTCCATGGCGACGCCGCTCGCCAAACGCCTGCTCGCACAGAGGCCCCTGCGGGGAAATATCCAAAAGGAAAGGACTGAAGTGAAATTAGCTATCACTCTTGAGAGCTGCTGCATGTTTGCCGAGTTCTAGTCCCGAATGCAACATGCTCTGCATCAAAAGTGCTTAAAAATTTAGCGTTGTCGTCCCACACCTGCTATTGTGACATTGCCTTTTTTTAGAACTTTCAGCGATAGGGTTAACTTTTATTTTTTTTATTTGAATTTTCATATACAGGTGCCGGCTCCGAAAAAAAAAAATGTCAGAAAGGCTGTTCAACAGAAGTATGAGGAGGACTTGCTTCATGATTGCGGCGCCAAAAAGCAAGGTCATGACATGGTGCCAAAAGGGGACTGTGACGCCTTACAGCAGAGGCTTCTGAAAGTTAGAATGTCATTGCTACAAAAGAGCAACCATGACGACAAGCAGCAGGAAGATTTAAGTCGCCGAAACTGCGAGGAACTGCAACATAAAGTTCAGGGACATGAAACCTTGAATAAGGATCTTTAGAGGAGCTTGAGTCAGGAGGCGTGTTTTTTTCAACTGGTGAGTGCTTGTTCTATTTTCTTACAAGCTGCGGCACGATAGAGCACACCGCGCACAGAGTGCTGGCGACCTCATTTACGTAGGTATGCCTGCATCCAAGCGAGACCACACATAAAAATTTCTACATCCCTTCCATGGTCCCGGCATTGCCGGCATTACGTTTACACGTGGAGTTATGCCTCCTTTGTGCGGTGTGGTTATAGGTGACAGCCAGGCAAAATTCCTATGCAAGAATCGCTTTCCCTTGACAACGTCCACCGAGATCTGCATATTTAGCTCTAGTGGATTCGATGCTGTGCACATGGCTGAGGACGTCTCTGCGATGTGCTTCCAGCACGTAGATTTTGCCGTTCTGTATGTTGATGGCAACGGTCTTTGCAGTGCCTCAGGAGATTTCTAAGATGCTTGGCGTCAGTCGCTGAAGGTAGTATTTTCCTAATATTTTTGGGAGGTAGTTTAGCAACTGGAGCACGATGTGGCCCCCGTTGTGCAAGTCTTCAAAATGCTCCCACGTTGCTACAACTCTGAGGACACCGAGACGGAGCGTAAGGTAAAGAAAGTGTGCTTGCTGAGCCGCAAGCTGACTGCTCCACTGAAGTGCTTGCTGGTTTGAACTGGAATGACATGAAAAAACTTGTCCACATAATGAACCTGCTGCTGGGAGCTGAAGTGCTGCCTTCGTTGCAGCATTTGCTTCGAAAGGTGTAAAAAAAAACTGGCAAGGACAGTTGGTTAAGCGCCACTACTTTTCTGCACATCGCGCAGTACTCGTGCTGTAAATCCGACTGGACGACACTTCGTTTGCGCAAACTGCGACGCTCAGGATACAGCACACAATTTATTTGCTGTGTTGACCTTAAAAAAGCGAATCGAAGTTTAGCTTTTTAAGAAGAAATTAGCCTCATGTGGCAATGTTGGATTCCTTTATAAAAGAAGGTCAAAGCGGTAACTCATCCAAGCGAAGTTCTGGAGGTGCAGTTCTGTTTACAGACATCACGGATGGTGCCTGTTACCATAAGCAAGTGGAAGCCTGCCAGTGGAGTGATGTATCGCATACTTTCAGTACTGACGATGCAAAAGCTTTTAATTGCAACAAAACTGCAATGTGGTCAATCCAGAACGTCATAAAAGAGGTGCCTGTTGCATTACTCTGGAGCAACATATTATTGGGTGGTCCTTGATTCCGTAAGAACCACCCAGAAGTACCCGAACTACCCAAAAGGTTCTGTAAAGTGGCAGTGCCATGAAAAAAAAAGCTTGAGTCGAGGATTTAAGTCATGTACTGCTGCGCGGATGCATCAGCTCGTGCAGCAGTACTAAACTCGAAGCATGACTGATGATTAGTGAAGAGCAATTCAGCATTGGTTACCATTCGTTGGCATGATGCATTACATGTTGTGTGAGTGCACTGCACTTGAAAAGATACGTGCAATGAAGGTGCGAATGGCGAAGTTCCTTAAGGAGTATGAGGAGCTAGATGGCATCAGCACAACTACGTTCAATAGGTGACTGGTAAAAGAGCGAGGGATTGTGGGATGCGCCGTCTGCTGCCGGTTTCCAGTTCGAGGCAAGTAGACGACGCTCCGCCGTAGGCCTCGGATTGTACGGCGTTCGAGCGCGCAGTCTGTCTTCGCCCTGCAAAACCATGGTCGGTTGTTCAGCCGTTGGCTGCTCCAGCTCGAGCGTCAAAGGCAAACGCATGTATAGATTTCCGTGGAACGAAGAAAGAAAAATGAGGTGGGCCGCGGCTGTGAAGAGAGCCACAGCGACAGGTAGCCTTTGGATACCGAACGTTGGAGCCAGAGTGTACGAAGACCATTTCATCACTGGTACGTGTGTATTCCGCACTAATAGAAAGCTTACGCGTGAATTTGCTGCGAATAATATATCGAGAACTGAATTTTCGCGCAGGCGCACCTAACAAAGACCCTCTTGACGTCGACTATACGCCGACGTTCTTTTGGCACGACGATAGAGCGAAGGAGGCTTCGAGGCGGAAACGGGAAAGGTCAGCGATAGTATGTGTAAAATCCTCACCCGCGTAACCGCAATCCTTCTCCGCAGCTACACCAAACATCAGGCTTTGTCGAAAAAATGTGCGTTCACAAGCGCGGCGCAACAAGCAAGCGCCGACACTTCGCAGATCCTGTCGCCGATACCGCTGAGCCTGAACGAGATGCTATCGAATCGGAGGCCGATAACGTTGCCGAAGGGGCGGAAGCATCGATGACTGAGCAGCCCATCGCCGAAGCATCTGCTACTTGCTCGTAAGGGTGATAGCATCCTTCAGTTTGCTGCCATTGCACTTATCAAATACTCTAAACTTAAGCTTTTTTTTTTTTCTTTCAGGAAAAACTCGGTCGAAGTGCAAACGGAAAATACAGCATGCATGTCCTGTTTAGATAAGGTTAAGAGGATTGACATGCTTGAGGCAAAAGTGAAGAAACTCAGGCAGCAGTGCTCCGAGCTTCAGGAAAGAGAGCAGGGCCAAAAACTGGCAAAGTTCATGGGCGACACACAAGTGCGTTTCTACACTGGTATGTCAGTTTACCATTTTTTCTTAGTTATTTGTTAAGTAGGCATTGTCATCCATAGACTTCTCTTTTTCAGGACTGCCCAAGGAGGTATTTTTGTCCATATTGACAACGGTGTCGCCAGCTCTACCAGTCTGCTCGGTATAGGTTTCCACATGAAGTGCAGCTCTTGGCTTTTCTTATGAAACTTCGGCACAACCTGCCGTTTCAGGATTTAGCTTATAGGTTTGATGTCAGTGCGAACACTATAAGCCAGAATTTCAAACATATTCTTAAAGTCATGCAGTGTCTGTGCGAGAAGCTAATTGTTTTTCCTACTCGTGAAGTCTGCGAAAGCTGGCTAACAGAAAAAGAGAAGGAGAACTTCCCGAGACTACGTGCAATCATTGACTGCACAGAAGTTTCTGTTGCCAGGCAAGCTACCCTTTCGTTAATTATGTTTCTTCTTGGTGGCTTTTAGTCATTATTGTATTGACATTATTGTCAACGGTGTTTTGCCTTTTGCGGTGCTGTTGTGGTGGTGTGCACTCGCTGATCGTTCGTCGTACCTAAAATCTGCTACTTGGCCTTTGGACGAAGGTACACTGTAGTGTAGTGCCACACCCGTGTAATCGCCTGCGTGTGTGGAGTATGGTGCGCATTCGATGCGCAGTTGCTAGTTGCGCGAGCAGTGGCAACACTCCTGCTGGTGTATCGTTTCACCGGCTGCCAACGAGCAATGAGCGACGGGAATTGTGGCTACGGGCGCTTGGTCTTGAGAGCAAAAAAAGTGCATCAACTCGCAAAGTGTGCTCCTTGCACTTCACTACTAGCGCCTAACCATGGTAACGACGCCATCAAAAAGAGCAGTAGCAAGGTACTGTGTGAAGGCCACTATGAGGTGACATTTCCGGTAGGTCTTTATGAGACGCGCGCAGTGATTGGAAGCGCTCTTTGACGTCAGCGGGAGAGTGAAATACGAAAGGGAACCTTTCTCGTCGTCGTCTGCTCGAGTTTTGAACTTTGAGGACTCCATAACTTTTCGTGCACCAATTTGCATCATTCTTGTTGCATTCGTCTCGGCATTCATTACTATACGTGTTCCGGTGCTAAATAAGGCAGTCGCAAAAGTGTCGAAGGGCCCCTTTAAACCACTAATCTCGCATGGATGTTTGCTCTGTGTTTCTGTTGAACATTCACAACATCTAACAGAGGTTCAGACAGATCCAGTTCACATGAAATCTATGCTGATGGTACTGTCAAACGACACACTTTTTTATGACGTTGCATGTATGTCGATGCTCGGCGTTTGCTACTTTGTCTGGATGTTGGTTTTGGGGCTAAATCTACTAAGCCGTAGGTTTGCAAAGAACTTTGCTTTTGTTGCACTTCAGCAGAAAATGGTCGGCCAAAGTGCTAGGTATTAAAGGGAGGGACCCTGAAACGGTTTTGACGATTTTGTACAAACACATTAGACAGTAGACCAAGTCCTAAGGCTAATTTACAGACTAATTTAAGCTCTCTGCTTACACTGTGTAATTTATTACAACGCTATAAAGCTGCGAATCGCTGCAGATCACTGCGGCTCAGCCCAACGCGTTTTCAACCGCCCCTTGCGAGTACGACAGGCAGTGTCAGCACGACGCCATTGGGGCTGCGGTGTGCGCGCACGAAAAATTAGCTGGTAGGGTGGCGGCCACCTGTCGGAGCAGATATCAACCGCTCCGCGATGTCTCTGTTGCCAGACGGCGTGCGTGCGGCCGGGCGCACTGGGCTATGGTCTCCGAGATTGCACGCAACCTGTCGGCGTGCAGTCTCGGAGGTCATCACTGGGCGAAGCTCAAATCGTCGAGTGTGCTCACGTGAGCTCTGCGATCGCCAGCGTGCCAGCGTGTCTCATGAGTTGAGGAGGCAAGGCAGCGGTGAAGGAGGGTATGATATAATTGTCCGTGGCCGCCTTGGTACACGGCGTGCCGCTAAATTTGTGGTGCCAATGGTTCGATGATGCTCTAGCCTAAACGCTGACAAAGCTTCAAATAACCGTTTCAGGGTCCCCTTTAATATGTGCCCGTGCCAAAGCTTTTCCTTGTGCACTTTGCGACGTTCATGACATTGCTACTCATTTCACCACTCATGCGTTTTAACCTGGCATCCCTACTTTGTACTGGTACTGCACCGATTGTCTTGCATATAGAGAGCACCTATGATCCGTCATGCAGACGAGAGAAATTGTCAATCTGTAGGGCTCCAAACGAGCATTCCAGCCACACCAGAGACTCGTTTTCTGCGCATTGAGACCCAGTGTGCATTATAATGCACACACTGGTGTGCAAAAGCTGTTTGCCGTAGAGGTGTAAATTTTTTTTCTCGTGTAATAAAGTACGTGTGTGCATTCCAAAAATCTGTTTTAATTTCACCTGTGTGGCCACAAATTTGCTGGGGTCTGAGGAGGATATTTATCCCTACTCGAACTAACGCTATCACATAACTACTTTGAATTTGAAGAAAATTACTACCTTCAAATAAAGGAACATGCATGGGTACCCCATTAGCACCCACTTACGCAAACATATTCATGGGGATTCTGGAAACAGATTTGCTGTCTAGCTGAAATGGACCAACCCGGCACATACCTTTGGTACACAGGTAGCATTAAACCCCTTGAGACCCTATGTACACAATTGTGTACACCACTTGCTATTATATCAACCAGAGGCTAAGAAAGAGTGATATATATATATAGAGTTTTGGGTGTATTCAACCTTCTGCATAATAAATTTGTCTTCATTTAACTTCATTTTGCAATGTACTGCTGCATATGATCCTTTTGCTGAAGGCACTACAATCTTCGATGAGTCTTTCGACATGCCACTTCCTATAACCATGCGAAAAGTATAATTTTTCTTTGCTCAAAATAGACATAACCAAAAATGAATTTGCACAGTATTTCTAGCCTGAAATTTCATTCTATTTATCCAAAACAGAGCATCAATGACTTCAGGATAAATAAATATATATTTAATTACAACTGGATTAATAATAGTTACTTATAACACACAAATTATCATATTATGTCATTATTTTTGTTGCAATAGAATATCGAGAGCCTTGAAATAACACTGATCTGACACATTTACAGTTCTTCATAGGTGGCATCTGAACGGGTTAAAGTATGATGTCATGGCCGGAACAATCTAGCTAAATTTACATCATTCCTAAACACCTTTCATCCAACAATAATGTTCTCGTCCAAGACCTTGGCTGAGCACATCAACTTTCTCGACACAACCATACATCTTGAGAATGGCATAATAAAGACAACCCTGTATAAAAAACCAACCAACAATACCTAGATTATACAGTCACCCAAGACATCGTAAACAGGACATTTGAATTTCAAGAGCCAGGTAACAAGGTTTTGCCGCACATACGTAGGAAACTAGGACTACATAAACAGCATTGCCACCCTAAAAGGAACACTATAAAACAGAAGCCATCCTAACACGTTCCTTTATAAAGCTTATATAGACGCACTAAAACTAGACCACACTGAGCATAGGTCGGCACTTTAAGGGAGTACTCACTCAAACTCACTCACCACAATTTTTTCAGCCTTCGCACTCACTCACGTTCACACTCACACTCATGAGTACTCACTCACGTTCACACTCACCTCCACTCACACTCATGAGTACTCACTCACGTTCACACTCACGTCCACTCACACTCATGAGTACTCACTCATACTCAACTCACCACGTTCAAATGAGTGTGAGTGAGTGTGAGTTGAGTGCACTCATGAGTGAGTGTGCCGAGCTCCAAAGGTCGGCACTTTAAGGGAGTACTCACTCAAACTCACTCACCACAATTTTTTCAGCCTTCGCACTCACTCACGTTCACACTCACGTCCACTCACACTCATGAGTACTCACTCACGTTCACACTCACGACCACTCACACTCATGAGTTCTCACTCACGTTCACACTCACGTCCACTCACACGCATGAGTACTCACTCATACTCAACTCACCACGTTCAAATGAGTGTGAGTGAGTTGAGTGCACTCATGAGTGAGTGTGCCGAGCTATGACACTGAGACACTGAAACTATGCCCTAAAACCGCAGCAGCAACAACGCCTCTTTTCACTACAAAACTTTCAAACGCACTTCCAAACATAAACGTTCTCACAAAATACTGTTCAATTCTAACAACCAACCAATTTTTTTTTTTTTTTTTTAGTCCAGGGAGCAATAGGCAAGAGGAAATGTACAGGCTCGGGTTTTTTTGTCTTGTGTGTGAAGGACCCTGAAATAAGCCACTACCCTTCTCCATGCTTTACAGCATAGCTTTTACAAGATAACCATCTTCAACTACAGGCACACAAGATGATGAAAAAAAGAACGAAAAGCAGGCACATGCATTGAAACAATTTTCATTTTCTTGAACACACTATTAGCATTATTGTTGAAAAATCATCTTTCCATTTGCTATAAATATGTGCTTGTATTTGCATATCATAGCCTGGAACTACGCAGCAACTACTTGCACAGATTCTGCAAATGCAACATCTCCATTACCTGCAGGCCCAAATGAGGGCTTCTTCAAGCCAGCTTAACGTACGTGGTAAGCCTCTAAAAAAAAAAAAAAAAGAAAACTCAAGGCACCGAAACCAACTAAAGACTTCAAGAGACCGTAGCACACACTCTTCTGCAGCAGACATTGTCTGCTGAGCTGCTTAACTGCAAGTTCTTCAGGACAAAAGATACCAAAGACTCGGAGCAAGAGGCAAAAATAAGGATGATGGAAGAGGATCACAACTGGTAGGGAATACAATATGCTGACAAGTAGAAGAAAAAGAGCTCATTACAAAGTTCCACATGCTGAATGCCAAGCCACAGAGTGAGCCTCTCGGCAGACTCCAGGCACCATGACCTCAACACCTCAACAAACATTTTAGGCAATGAAGGGTCTGCTAAGAATCTGGAGAAGTGAAATGAAAAATTGGTGTGGCACAGCAATATCCCGAGGGAGAATCTGCATGACTGAAGAAGATGAAACAGCAGTGCAAAACGCCAACAAAGGACGCTATTCTGCGCAATGCATCACTGAAGACCGTGTCAGTATCTACACTGAGCTGAAAACCATTGCATAGTGTGCGTGTATTATCTCAATGTCTCAGAAAGCAAATTTGTATATTCCTGAGAAGTGCAGTTTAGCCAATGTTGTGCTTGTGAAACTGAGGCCCTCACTCGTAAATATTGACTCGTGCGACACGTTTCGCGTGCCAGAAGCAGCGATGGCAAGGATAATGACTCGCAACATTCTGTGTGTGTTGACACAGTGAATATTTACTTGGCTGCCCCCGGTTCTGTATTGTTTGTAGTCATTGGCTTAAGTGGAATTTTTTTAGTTACCATGATGCGCAGAATATGGCAAAGTAGTAAGCAGCACCCGTAAGCAATATAACCTCGAAAATTCCTTTGTTAGTATCAATGACTGGTGGACATGATTCATAGTCTTGGAGGACCCCGCCTTCAAATGTTTCCGCACATAAGTTAGAAGCAGCTCCAGAACTTTCTTGGTAATGTATTCTGTGGCCTGGGGTTAAGCCCTAACCGCATGCACGCGATTTTCGAGCGACTGGATTTGCTGTCGCGGAGCCCCATCCGTCGCTGTCGCTCGTCGCGTCGCGCGTTTCTGGAAAACTAGAAAAGATCGCTTGTCGCCCGGAAGTGAGCGTGACGATTTCCGGCAACATGGCGGCACCCCTGATCCTCGCTTCGGTTGCAATTTGCTCTTGATGCTTGTTATCCGCGCGTACTTGAAGGAATGCAAGATACAGACTACCTTCTTTGTAGTCACATCTCACGCGGAGAGTGAGGCAGCGGCCGTATTTTGTCGTTAATCTTGTTATCGACGGCTTGTTTTGATGCTTCGGTGGTACTTTGTTGCAATGGTGGTAGCTTGCTGCAATGTCAACAACGTCGTCGTGTGAGGTAGGCCTCCTCTGCCCGAGGCAGCCATGTCCAACCTCGAGAAGCACGATTTTAACGAGCGTCTCATTGACGAAGTTCAAAAAGAAAACGCTATATTGGACATGTCGAGCCAACACTACAAGTCCCAGCTACTCAAAGAAGTAGCATGGCGTCATATCGCAACAGCGATGGGATGCAACAGTGAGTAATTTCAGGATGCATGCTGCATGTCGTTGAAATTTAATTTTAAGACGTGTTATAACGCAATAAAGCTTAAATATATGAGCTTGCAATAGCGGCATTTGTTAGGCATGATCTACAGCATCAAGCAATTTTTTGCATGCTAGATAGATGATGTTTCACATTAGAAATCGGAGCTTGATTCACGCCGGTGTATGATTGTCCAGGGATCGTTTATTTGGCCGTGACATCACCAGAGTGCTCGGCGCGTGTGCATTTCATGCCTAAGAATAAAAGACGAACAATCGTTTGTTCGCAGTGGGAGAAGTGAAGGCCCGCTGGAAAAACCCTACGTGATTCCTTCTGACGGGTATTCAAAGCCCGCCACCCTGCACTGAAGAGTGGAGCTGGAGCCGAGGACAGCGAAGACGGAGACTCGGCAAAGGCGTGGGTGTTCTACAATCACCTCCTGTTTCTCAAAGACAGCATCGTGGGCCGGCCGTGAGTTTTTTATGTGTACTTAATGTGACAGCGACGTCCTTAGAAAGTTTTGTTTATGCGACGCCCCAACTTGAAATGAGCGTAGTGACGTCATACACCGTCCGGTATAGTATGCATATGTGCATGTTCACATTTGACGCCAGTAACTATTCTTTGGAGTAAAGTGAGTACATATGTCATCCCCGATTTATGCTCGTCCTCATGGTATCGATGCATGAGCTCAGTAGCAGCGCAGCTACTTTGCAGCAGCAATCAAAGCATGTACGTTTTACACGATCTGCCTGTGACATTTGCTAGTGGACGATGTGCGAAAAAAAAATCGTGCTATTTATTAGTTTAATGTTTCAGTGCTCGTCAAATTTATTTTGTGAAGGAGTCATATGAAACTTTCTCATTCGCTCTGTCATGTTCTGTTGCGTTAGCATTAAAGCACTTTGCCCCATCATGAATGTGCTTGAACTTATTCGCCGCGGTGGCTATGGTGCTCTATTGCTGAACCGGAGGTCGCAGGATCGAATCCCGGCCGCGTTTCGATGTAGGTAAAATGCTAGAGGCCCGCATATTTATATTCAAGTGCATGTTAACGAACCCCAGGAGGTCGAAATTTCTGCAGCCCTCACATCCTTGACTAAAATTGTGGCCCTGAGAAGATAAACTTGTACAGTCCGCTGAACCCATAGCCAAAATAGAAATTTTGGCAGGAATAATGTGCGTGTTTTATGTGTTCATGTATGCAATAGCGATCCAATAGTGATAGTGTATGCCTTCGTGTACACTCAAGTTTAGCTTGTTGCTTTGCTTCCGTTTGAGTGTTGGCATATTTTGGGCATATTTTGCAGCGCTAGTTGCTGTTGTCTTGCATTTTCAGAAAATTTTTCTGCATGTTAATCTCACTTGAGAGAGTGCTTTCTAAATATATTTTTCCTGCTTATTTGTGGGTGCCTGCATACACTATAGTGAACATGGTTTTATTAGCGTGCTGGAGAACTGTGGCAATTGTAATGTTTGGTGTATTTTTTTCTGTTTGTTGAGCAGTACCTCGGGAAACCTTGAGCTGCTGTGTGATGAAGAAAGTGAAATCACTGAGCGACCACGAACGGACGAAACTGCCAAAAGTATCTTTGAGGACATAATTTCTGAAACCAGCACTTCGCCGGAACCGGACACCTACCAAGCTACACGGAGAGAAGTGAGCCTAGGGACAGCTGTCCAGGCGTCTACTGCTTCTAGCCAAAGTTCTCAGAAACGCAAGAAGCCGTATGATGACGAAATATCGTCGCTTGCAGCCATTGTGTCGCGAGTTCCAGACAAGGCAGAGCATATTTTGGGCAGCTTATAGATGCAAAGTTGAGGCGATGACCACAAAGGCTTCGGGAAGAAATGCAGTTGGATTTACTAAAAACAGCTGCAAAATATCTGCGTGAAAGTGAGCCGGAGCTTTCATCAGCTCACCACCCCGGACTGCATCTCTCCAGAGATGACCGGGCTCAACGCCGTCGTCAATACGATGTACAAAAGATGAAGTGCAACTAATGCTTTTTTTCTCAAAGCATGTAGCTAGGAGTGTGTTCTCTTGATACTGCTGTGTACTCGGTTACGCACGGCTGTTGCGATTTGCTCAGCTAAGCGGCTTAACGCTTCGACTTGCTCAGCTAAGCCCTCGCCCCCCTCCCCAGATATGTCTTGAGACAGTGGAATGGCTTGTGCTTCAGGGGCAAGTGTTGAAAGTGACGGAGATGTGAAACAAAACATGTGGAACCAGCCATACTGCTTCGGAAAGGACTGTCACAACCACGAAGGTCAGTCATGGATGAAGTTGAACCAAACAGGTTTCCTGGCATGCCTTACGAGCTAGAGCAGTGAAAGAAATGGATCGCAGATGTAAGGTGAGTAAAGTCTTTCAAATATGTGAAAAGGGTATGTTTTGCAAATAGTGTTACATATGCACATTTTGCAGCTCGCTGTGCCACGCTAGAGGCTTGACATCTAAAAGAAATTTCACATGGCTAAGCAATTTGACAATTACTTGCTGCAGCCTAAGCATTCGGTATGATCAGGATTACACTGGCTTGTACGGTGAGCACTACTTTATGAGCAATTAGGCACTGTGTTTTGGATGCAGTGTATGCCCTTTTCCTCAGCATTGCAGTGCATGCCCTTCTCCACTGCACCCTCAACATGCTTATCGACACTGGGGCTGCAGTTTTCACTGCTCAACGTGCAAGATTACAAAAGGTTCTTCTCGCATATCAAGTTACTTCCGTCCCATCTTATCCAGCAGAATTACTCGGAGCAGGCCATACAGACTTCAGGATACTTCAATGACTCTGTCTCTTACAACGGCAACTTCGCCACAGCTACATTCTATGTCACGGACAAAGGCACTTCCAGGGTTCGTACAGGTTTCCAAAAAGAAAATTCAAGGATATTCAAGGACTTTCCAGGACCTGTCAACAGTTTTTCAAGGACTCAAAGCGGCATGCAAAGATGGAACTTTTTCACTATAAAATTTTCAAAAATGACTAATTTTAGTGCACTTACAACAAATAAATGGATATCGCAATTAGAACAAAAACATCTAGTCTTAATAGCTTCTCAAGATAGCAACACACACAATTAAAGCTTACAAAAGCTGTGGAGATTTTTCCGGTATAGGCTTGAAGTTCCCAAAATATATCCAAATGTCCATTGTAGTATTATTTCACCAATATAAAAATAAATGTGTATCGCAATGACGTTAATAATGACTAGCCTGGACCACTTTGCAAGTCCTAAACAGTACAAAAAAAAAAAAAAAGCTGGCAACACACAATGAACTCTTAAAACAGCGGTTGAGATTTCTCCACTAAACCTCTGTGAGGTTCACCAAACTTATTCAAAACATTCAGCGTAATGTTATTTCACTTATAAAAAGATACATAAATGTGTAGGAGGTATGCACTTGACGTCGTCTGCGAGGAGAGCTAGCGACGGGGTCGCCAT
Organism: Rhipicephalus appendiculatus; assembly: GCA_030522465.1. NCBI lineage: Eukaryota > Metazoa > Arthropoda > Arachnida > Ixodida > Ixodidae > Rhipicephalus > Rhipicephalus appendiculatus. Next base: position 15,613 of record JALIZH010019339.1, read on the forward strand.
TTTGCAGGTCCGCGCAGTCGCCGGACGCGCAAAAACCACGCAGCTCGCACTTAAGCCATTCTTTATTTTTTTCAATTTAGTCTGGAATGGAAATGCCAGAAGCTACCAGGAGAGCGCGAAGCATTGTGCTAGATTTCGCATTCGCCGCAGGTCTGTCTGGCTGTTTCAAACTCGGCGGTGGCGGCGACATAGCGAGAAGAACGCATGACAGCTGCCTAGTGAACCCTTTGGTCGGTTCAATTAGCGTCCCTCTTCAGCGTGCGCTCGACCTTATTTCTTTGTAACGCGCTCGTGATGCTTAAACTGAGCATTTCAGCGGTTACCTTGCATATGTGCAGTGCTGGTGTTCTGCGCAACTGAGAGGACATTTCGTAGTCACCGCTGTACGCACACCGTGTTAAATGCCCATTTTGTTTTTGTGCGGTTTCTAACACGGTCATTACTGCTCTAAACAATGACCGGTCATTTCCAAGTCAGTGGAACATCATGTAGTAGCCCGAACCCATTTTTTTTTTTTCGCCTCACCCAGGCTGCACCAAAAGCGGGGCGGCTGCCCCAGCGACATGGTGCAATATGGAGGAGTCTGCTATGCCCACCTGTGAAATTACACTGTCTCCGTGCGATTGAGATGGACGAAGAGAAACCTGTCGGCCCACAATCTCAGAGGCCATGCTCCACGCGCCGCAGTTTTCAAGAAAAAAAAAAAATATCTAAGAGTGTTGGGTTGTGCAGTCGACACTTGGAGCGCGCTGCTGAAACACAAAGTGACAACTGTGACAGTTGTAAGTTCACACTCATCCTGTGCATACCTATGCGTTCTTTTCGAGCCTCCTTCTTCGTGTTGAACAGTTGTTCGTTAGCGCCGACCTGCGCGTGTTCTTTTTGTGCTTGAGCGGCGCGCTGCATTTGCCGACTTGCTTGCCGTTCAACGAGTGCCATTCTAATTTTTTGCTACCGCATTCACTCTTTTGCCCTCGCCACGAAACTGATTTTTTTTTCACGTGCAGTTCTGTAAAATGGAACCATGTGCGCCTGCACCACATTACTGCTTCTGAAATGGGGAGTTTGACAGGTTGGCACGCCAATCTGCGACATTTAGGAGGTCGCAATATCGATATGTGAGTGCAGTGCTGAGGAAATTCAAGGATTTTCAAGGACTGGAAAAAAATTCCAGGACTTTCAAGGGCCTTGAAAATGCATTTTGCAAATTCAAGGGTTTTCAAGGATTTCAACGACCTGTACGCACCCTGCACTTCACTGCTGGGGTTAGACGCCATCCGAGCCCTGAAGATCATCATAGTGGGTGAGACCCTGTCCTGTTCACTCGGCCAGTCTTCGACATCTACCTGTGCATCGTTGGAGTCCGTCCGACTTGGCGCTCAGCACCCTGGTCAAGTAGAGGACGCAGTGCACCGAGGTGTTCCTCAACAGGGCGTGCCAGCAGTGGCATTCGGCTTTCACCGACGCCCGTGCCGAATTCTTCAGCAGGTGACTGCTGACCTCCTTCAACTAGAGGCTGTTGGAGTCGTCAAGCGGGTGAGCCCACCGAACTGCAGTGCTGATGTTTTTCATGTGAATGCACGTCGTCCTACTACTGATCGGTTACCGCCTCAGCGTCCATTGCTTAATGCCCGTGATAATTCTTTTCACATAGCGACCCAGGTGTTTTACAGTCATAAGTACATACATAATGCCACTACAGCGTTCAATAGTCATACTCGTTCCGACATGGTTCGTACCGATGCTTTGCTTTCAGAGTCGACTGTAGAGCACTTACCTGAGTGCGTACTTGAGCCAGAGGGCTCTGTGTCGGCACCTATTCAATGTTCAGCTGCAGTGCCCAGCAAATACGATGATCTCCTGTTTTCTTGCAATGCCAGTGTAGTTGAGCCACCGAGCTCTTTAGCAGCAACGGTTCAAAGTCCGACTGCGGTGTCTAGTCACCATACTTCTTTTTCTTCCAATGAGTGCATAGTAGAGCCACTGGGCTCCTTCACGACACCTCTTCAACATTCGTCTGTGATACCCAGCCCCCCATGAACTTCCTCCATGCTTTTCAGAGTCGCCGGACTCTTTACAGGCACTTTCCAAATACTCGACTGCCATGCCCAGTCCCCATGCAGATACAACTTCTAACGATAATGGACATGACTCAGAGCTGTCAGGCTCCCATGCATCGCGTGTTAATTCTCCGTCCCCAGCCAATGCTGAGGGGCGATTCAGCGAGTCGTCACACTCCCATTATTCTTGCCCGCTCTCAGACGTTTCTGAGCAGCATGTAATCGAGCCAAAAGGCTCAACTTCTTCATCTGCACTACTCTCTGCTCCAAGAGAGAGTCCTGCGGAGCAACATGTGCCTCGTCGATCGAAAAGGTCGCGAAAGAAACCTTCTAGGTTTATGGACTTCGTGTCGTGATTTTCTGTTTGCAGTTTGCAATGTTCAGATGCATTGTACTGTGTGCATTTTGTTTTTCTTCAAATGTGTTTTATTGTGTCATTACAGCCATGAACGCTGTGCATTGCTAATCAGGGGCGGGGGATGTTGTGTGTGTAATAATTGTATAAGGATGTAGAAACCCCGCATGCCCTCTCTCAAACAAGGGGGGGCATGATGTGGTGTGTCAGTTTCAGTTCTGGTTCCATAAGTCCATTTCCGCCTTTAGCGGGCGGTCTACTGTTGTATATATATGCGACGCCATGTGCAATAAAACAGTTCTGCTTGGGTCTCGGCTGCTGCTTCTTCTCTACGGCCGGCGCACTGTGCGCTGGGCCCTTTGTTCTTCCGTCGACATGTCGTGCCGTGCAGCAGTGTGAACACAACATACACCTTCTGCTGGCCAGAGAAGATAAGATATTGAAAAGGAGGAAGAATATTTCTGGCAGTTTGATGTCCTCGGTGATGACTTAAAGGGACTTGTGTTGCACTGTCACGAGTAAAGAGATGGTGTAGACAACGAAGACGACGAAGCAGGAGGAGAAGCATGCGGAAGAGGCATGAGCGCATGCATGGAGGAGTACATGGATCGATGCGCGTGACACGAGCCGTAATGCAAGACGAATGTGCGATGAGCTGGCATTGCTTGCGTGGCTACGATAGAAGACGGTCGCATCGGTAGCAACGTTCTGCCGACGGGCGCAGCGGACATTCGATTCCGCAGGCCGTGACGCTGGCACTTCGTGGCGTGGCCGTTGACCTCGGCGACGCTCAGGCGAGGCTTCCCGGAGGTGCTGCAGCATCTTTCGGCTGGTCCGGACGCACCCGCCGCAGTCCCCCTTCGAACGTCGGCCCGCAGCAATCCCCGGAACGCCACGTTGTCACTTCGAGGAGAAGGCCGGTCTCGTACTAGGCCTAACGGAACGACGACACCTGCCACGTCGCCGACGGCGACAGGAGAAGGCTTACAGCAGCGTGACCGTGATGCGTCGGAGCGACGACTGGAACGGGATCGTCGGCAACAGCGGCCGCGGACCCAACACGACGGAGGTTCGACTCGCGGCGATCGAAGGAACCGAGTAAGCGTGTTCCATTTGGACTACGACCTGACGGCAAGGTCAAAGTGGCCAGACCCTAGCTAGATACTGTAACTAGATGTAGCGACAGTTGAAGATTATTTTTGTGACTGTAATTTTGAAGAGTAGTGTTTGTTGCTGAGTTATTGAGTGTTAAGATTTCTCCTAGTTTTTTCATAGTCTATGAAATCATGTTTGCTGTGCTGCCCAGCGTCCTCTCATTCCATCGCCAAGAGCACACATTTCCGAGATCCGTGACATGCGCCATCAGACAGCAGAGCTCTTTGACAAAACCATCGACTAGGTCTCTTTGGCACCGTTACCGTCTACCTCCACTCCGCCCATCTTCGAGACTCCCAATGGAGGGGACTCATTGCAGTTCCTTATATGCAGGCATGTCAGTCTGGGGGGAGGAAATAAGGTCCTTAAGGGAACCTGTCCAGGGTCCTTGCCAAATTGTTCCACGGACAGGCTGCAACCAATGTGAGCAGTTTCACGGCAGCTCTGCACGCCATGCTTTAAGACACTGGCTACAACCCCTAGCTTCGTTCAATTCCTCTAGAATTGGCGCTGCGCTCACCTGCCGACCCTGCCGAATACGAGGCGGAGGTGGAGAGAAAAGTTAGTCGGCCACTACAGCTCCGAACTTTCGCCAAAGCAGTGCAGTGTAGGGCAGCACTACAACAGCTCCAGGCAGTCACCCAAGCCACAGGCATAGCGCTGGTGCGATCGTCACTTGCCCCCCATGTTGTGAGCAGCTAAGGCTGCCCTGCTGCCCCTGAATTCGACCGCATGAAAGGCCTCAACAAGCTATGCCAACAGCCAGAGCTACCTACAGACTAAAGAGGCCCCACTGACCTCCAGACTAGTGTGGTAAAAGGCTCCTGTCGAGGCAAGGCATGAAAGATGCACACATAACTCATTAGAGCAAGTGTCCACTGCCTCGAAAGAGCTGCTGCTAGTACAATTACGCAGGCAGCACCTAAGGAGCGGCCAAGGTCACTTTACCGCTTCAAAAGAAGACAAAGCCCCAATTACAGGTCCAGAAAAGGGCCCCGTAAAATACATCAATCTCCTTGTTTTCAGAGACACACTGCACATTTTTTTTTCTTTTTTAACATGGACACAATTATACAACTGATCATCAGGTAATTACTCAGCAACCAAGATGACAACCAAGAATTAGCAAGTCCAAATGTTCTGCCTGTGCAAGGAACGCAATTAAGTTTGATGCACAAACTTCCTCGACAATACATAATTTTACGTTATGCCATAGCATCATCTGGCGGTGTTGCCATTGTACATGATAAAGGGATAGCATGTCAGCATTTACAACTTTGAATTGCTGGTGAGCAACAGCTATACTGCACTAATTCCATGACTCCAGAGAAGGGTCAAGCTTGCATATACAGATATGAGCAATACCTTTATACAGTGCACACTGTACAACACCACCCAGAGTATAAGAAAATGGTGTTAGCCAACGTGCCAGGTATATTTCCAGCTGAAGGCTACAGCATTGTCTTCAACATACAGTATGCTTTTCATGCAATACATGTCTGAAGGTTTGTACATTGAACTCCACTTGTGGTGATCAAGCGATCCAAGAATGCCCATAACAAATATTCCTACGCCTGGAGCTCAAGCTATTGAACAAGTGCCCATGCTGAATAGCAGTCTTCTATTGACCATGATGGGGCACCTGCCAGATAGCTTTGGAGCCAGTGACTACACGATGTCCAGAAGGAATGAGATTTTTTTGTAGTTCTTCCTTCTACCATGCATCACCTGCATGACGTAGAGAGGGCAATATGCAGGTCTTTAGCGAAAAATGTGGTAGGTAAGCATATTGTAAAGATCAGTGCTCCAAATTCTTCAATTTCACATGCATTGCAGGCTATTTTTTTACACCGTACTTACTCAATGACAACTACAGCTTTTTTTCAATATTCATTGTGTGCATTCTGACACGATGCTGGCATGTAAAAATAAAAAGCAAGTTTTCATCTTTCCAAGATAATGCTTGCACCCTGGCAGAAGTCGCAAGCAAAGAAGAATAGCAACACACCAGGAAAGGGAGTAGCAAACACTTCCAGCTTCACCGTTCCCAATCATGGAAGTCAAAATACCAGCATGTTGTGCCACACTGCCAGCCAACATCACTGACGCCACAGACGATGTGGCGTCACAGCCATTGTGGTGGTTGCCGATTCCAGGACTTTACGTTTACATTTTATGGAAGTGACAAGCTTTTTGGGATTTTGGGAATCCCCAAACTTTTTGGGATTTTGACCTCAACAAAAAGAATTTGCATGAAGATTGAACCAAGATTTCAACATGGGATCTGTGATAATGAGATGACGAGTGATTGCTTTCAGTGCCACCAATAACAAGTTGCCCAGAACGAAAAAGCATGCAGGAATATACATTCGAACTATATACCCCACCTAGGAGAGGATGTTTTGTCGGCAACATTAAAGTGTTGCAAGATGGAAAAGCTGGTCGTCTATTGATCATTTGAAGGCTTTACAGTAAATTAAATGGAACCGATTTGCAGGGTTACTCTAATGAGATAATGTAGACATCAATGTATGTTTATTTTACTGACATCTATTTCATTTAGAGGAGCTACAACAGCCGCAGCCAAGGCCAAGGGCTGGGATTATTCCAAAAAGCTCGTGGTCCTTTCAATGGTGACCAAACTGGCCGAACTAAGGGTTGCTTCGAAGTTGAGGCTCTCCCGGGCTGCCCTGGTTTCCTCGTGCCCAGGCAGGCGGTCGAAAACCTCGTCTTCAAGAGCTGGCTGTTAGAGGAACCAGATTGAGGAACCGATGAAGCGTACAAGAGGTTTAATTACATTTGTACATGTTCAGAGTTGGTTCCAGATCTTTTCGCTCCTGCATCCGCTTGCGTATTTATCCCTGCAAAGTCCCTAGATTCCCGGTCTAGGGGAAACAGATGACGATGTCTCCACCCAATCAGCCAGTGAATCCCAACAATCGCTCTGTTGGCCCCGTACCCCAACATACACACGCACACACACCCGCGCGTAATGTTCCCGCGAAGCTGTCTTTTCGCGGAAAACATACCTCCAGCATGCGGGATGCGGCGAGTCCTGTCTTCTGGCCTCTCGATGACCACCCGCGGTGTCGAACGGCAGCCGCAGGCCTGGTTCGCCTCTCGCCCCAGAGCATGGGTCTGGGCAGCTGGCGCTGATCCGAGCGCAGACCTCCTGTCAGCCGGAGACACATAGCCGCAGTCCGAGGTCCCACTTCCACGTATTCGGGGGCACTCGGCGTTGTGGCCATGATAGGGGCACGGAGGCTCGAAGTGTCGAATTTCAGCTCCAGCACCAGCAACAATGATGTCGCTTTGAACCGGGCTCACCAACTCACGCGCAACTGCAGAGCACGCCCTCCTGCTTTTCTTCTCACTGCAAAGTGGGGCTGTCTCCTTTATTCTGTCCTGGCGCCCCGCAGCGAAGGCAGGCCCGCCGATCTTAACAGGGTTGAAGAAAAGTGGGGCTTCTCAATAAACAAATTATGAAGCTTGTACCATAAATTGTTTTCAGATAACCCCACACTGACAGAAAAACTGCCCATAGTATTTACTGAAACTAACAGGGTTTTTTTCTGATTTCACATGAACTTCTACTTTAATTTCTTCACCTGAAGTCCCAGAATCTAGCCTACAACACTCCTGGTGGCAAAAACAAAAATCCAAAGGAAGCCTATTATGTCACCTTTCTAATAGAGTATGCAGTTCTTGGACTTGCTAGTACTGAAACGCAGTAGCTAATGGCTTTTTCAGTCCCTGGATAAATCAGAAGTCTAGACGAAAAACAGAAGACAGGGAGACACTTAACACAACTTTGTGTCCTGCTTATGTTGAGGAATTTCACCGACTACATCCAGAACTTGTTGGAAGCAGCCACGTAGGTGTTCGGTAGTGATAGCTTCCACAGTACAAGGGAGCTGAGGACAAATCCAGGACCTCCGCCCATGTCTGCAGCACATGCATGATTGGCAAAACACATACCTGCACTGAAACGCATGCTGTGTTTAAAACCTTGGTGTTTTTACAGATGAATATATGGTGTTTTAACTCTTCCGGCCATACTGACCAGCGTTGCTGACCACCAATTCAACCCTTTTTTTTTTGCAGCGCCATCTAGTTTCTCATCAAGCAAACAATGGTTTAGTTTTCCCCTTCTTCTCTGAAACATCACGGCACGAAAAAAGATGACTTTGGAAGTCTCTCGAAGAAGCCTCTTTTCACACACAATTGCCAAAACCTGTATCAAGCCTAAAGTGAAGTAGAAGTCATGTACGAGTACAGCTGTTGAACTAAAGAACTCCAAACCACTTGTCATGTTCACCATCCGTACAACTGAGTCAGAGCATCAGCCAACAAGGTGCCCACAGTGAAGGTGCGCAAAATGCAGCATGAAGCCACAGCCATCCAGAACAATTCGGATGTGCTAAACATGCAATGTGGCACTGTCCATTCGGATGAGAAAAGACTTTATCAGAATACCACAAAGTAATTTTCTGTGCAGAATGTGCAAAGTATGCAGGTGCATCCCAAAGGACCCTATGCGAAATATGTACCGCGCTAGAAGAAGGATTCGTGGCAAAAGATGCTAGCTCTGTACCTACAGGATAAGCGGAAACTGCTAAGTGTCGATGACCCATTTTTGGTCAAGAACTTCTCAAGGTTATTGATTTCTTTAAAAGCCAATGGGCATCGCAAACTTCAAGTGTTCTCAATAGACATAAAAGACATACTATCCTCTCTCCCGCACAAAGAATTGCTTGAGTACGTCATGAAAAGTATTGAAACTTTCGGGGAATTGGAATTTCAGCACAAAGCTGGCATTAGTGCAGCATCTTTCCTTGATCTTCTGCATTTATATCTTACCTATGTAGAGTGGAGCCAGCATGTTCTTTTGCAAAACAAAGATGTATACGTGTTCCTGCATCGCACCCATAGTATTGAGTTATCTTTGTCTGGCCACAATAGATAGGGTTCTTTCTGATATTTTTTTTCAAGACATGCGTTTACAGAATTTTCAGATATTTCAAAGACTTTCTAGTTGTTCTCGATAGTGGCTCAGCCGATCATGGCACGCTAGTAACACAAGCGCTCGCCTCCTTCGAAACATGCCCCTCGCCTCTTTCTCAGACTTGTGAGATGCCAAACGATAACGAAAACTCTCTCAGGTTTCTCGGCCTTCAACTGTTCTTTTTCCACTGGTCACATCTGTTGGTGGTACGAGCCTCGTGCGCACAAGCCTCTGCTTCCTTACGTATCCTCCCACAGCAAACTGCTAGAAAGGGCTATCACATGCATGTATTTCTCGAACGCCCTAGGCAAGTCAAGCCAACACGCCATAGTCACTAGCTTCAGAGCTCAAGTGTCCCGCCTCAAGCTGTCAGGGTTACCCGGTGTTGCGACTTGGGTAGCGCGGCCAGCGTGAACACGAGTGGGCATCGTGCCCAGAGCAGTCAACAGGACAAGTTGATGGAAGAAAATACTTAGGTGCAAGTACAGTCGACTCCCGATAATTCGAAGCCGCTTAATTGGAATTGTCAGTTAATTGGAAGTGGAGTGGGGGGTCCCATCAGTTTTGCACGCAATTCGACAGGAAGAAATAGTCGGTAATTGGAAGCTAGAAGTCTGAAATGTCGGTTAATTCAAATTTATTTTTCAATCAAACTGCCGGAGGAAATCGTAATGTTTGATAAATTTGCTATATTATTTTTAAAGTGCAAAACAACAATGCCTGTGCGGCTGGCACCCAAGGGCATCGCAGCTGACCACTGCACCGCAGCTCAAAGCTTCAGCTTACCGGCGCCGTTGGTATCGCAGCTGCGCACAGCACCGCAGATCAAGCGGCAAGGTAGTTGTGCAATCAGCATATGCAGTGAGCCCACTCCGGGCCTCACTGTTTGTCTCGTAAAGCAGACTTAGCGTTTCCACGTGCAACGAAGCTCCTTGTACATTTCAGGTGCAGTCGCGACTATGGCAACTCGCGGGCCTTATCGGACGCTAGGACTTGGCGACGAAAGTCAAAATTGTGAAAGATGTTTAAGAAGGAGGCACCGCCAAGCAAGATATTGCACGGAAGTACGGCATCAAGCCTAATACCCTGTCAAACATCCTCAAGAACAAGCAACGGTACTGGACGCATCTGAACATGACCAGTTCAAGATGTCTCGCAAGAGAATGCGCACCGCAACCACCCGGAGTGGGAGCACGCGCTGCTCATCTGGATTCGGGAGGCGCGAAGCAACCGGCTTCCGCTCAGCAGCGATATCGTTGCAGCGAAAGCCTCATCGCTTGCGACGATGCTAGCCATCGAGACCTTCGCTTCGTCCGATGGATGGCTAACGCGCTTCAAGCAACGCCATGACGTGGTGTTTAACACTTTCGGGACAGGCCCATTGGGCCATCGGTCATATACGACCGATAGCTTTCAACGCGCTTTCAAACTGATTTTTTTGCGCGCTCTGACATGTAGCGCCATCTACGCAGTATTTTCAACACTACTCTTTCATTCTCGGAGTAGTTTTTTTTTTTTTTCCCCGAGAGGCGGCGGCGCACAATCGCAGCTTATCTCGGGTGCGGTCGCGTCAGCTGATCGAGAGAATGGCGTCAACTTCGCGACTCGGCGCGCTTGAAAAATGACGTGGATCTCGCGATTCCGCTGCTTCAACGGCCTGATTTCGTTGACGAAACAAGCAGCGAAGAGTCGGAAGACGACTTCGGAAGCTCCGATTTCAGTTCGGACAGCGAGTCAGGGAGCGATCAACCTGGAAGCTCAACAAGTGGACAAAGGTTAGTTTGCGTTTCCTTCAGCTTGCTCTTGAGCAAGCTTGCGCGGTTGCTGCATGTTCTTATTGTGTTATATTTATTTGGCAGGGTTTCAACAACGTATGGCAATGATGTCCTGCCACCAGCGCAGAAGCGGATCATTTTTGCACCGCGACGGGCACCTGGCGTATACATCACAGACTACGTGGGCGTGGCACTCAGGAGAGGGAACAAAAAAATTTCTCACGGCCCTTGACTTCTTCGCTCTCTTTTTCACTACGCAAGTGATCACTACGCTCTGCGAAAACTTAAACAAATACGGCCGGACGAAAATACTCGAAAAACCGACGCACGCTCACTCCGATGGTTCATGGGAAGAGGTGACCCCCGATGAAATGATGAAGTTCATTGGCCTTATAATCTACATGGGCCTCGTCAAGGTTCCGCGGCTGAAGCTTTACTGGAACGTGGGAGAACTCTACAGTGGCCTGCTTCCACGGCGAATAATGCCTCGACGCCGTTTCATAGCGTTGCTCGCTATGCTTCATGTTGCTGACTTGGACGATGTGAGCCAGCTATCGAGAGGGAAGCTCCGGTTCGTGTGGTGGCTTATGGAGCACGTGAATCAGGTGTCGGCGAAACTTTTTCAGCCACATCGTGACCTCTCCGTGGATGAACGTATGGTGAAATCGAAAGGGCGATCGGGCATCAGACAATATATGAAAGATAAGGTCACAAAATGGGGCTACAAGCTCTGGGTCCTAGCTGATCCCGGCACCGGATACACGGTACGTTTCAGTGTATATACCGGTAAGCGTGATCAGCCAGGACCTCATGGTTTAGCACTCGATGTAGTTTGCCAGCTGTGTGACGAACATCTCGATCAGGGGTACTGAATATTCATGGATAACTTCTACACATCGACGCGTTTGTTCAGTCACCTGATTGACCGAAAAACATTGGCTTACGGCACGACGAGAAAAGACCGCCGAGGATTTCCTGGTGAACTAAAAGACACACGATGGGAGAAGAAAGCGCGACGTGGGGGACGTAAGATGGCTCCGCGATCGTGGTATATTATACCTTCAATGGAAGGACCGTCGTGCAGTCAACATGATGAGCACGATTCACACAGCGAATGTGACCGTCACAGCAAAAAGAAGGAATAAAGGGGAAACACTTGGGCTCAAATTTCTGTACCGAAGCCATTGCTCATACACGAGTACAATTCTGGAATGCTAGGAGTCGATAAATCGTACCAAATGATTGGCTACTACAATGTCCTGATGAGAAGTGTTCGGTGGTGGAAGACGCTCTTCTTCCATTGCATTGACATTGCTTGCGTGAATAGTTTTATTTTATTTCAAGCACACCGCGCATCACATCCAGAGATCCCCGAACTTTAAAGAAAAACTGAATATGACCACCTAGCATTCAGAGAAGAGCTTGTTCATCAGATTTTGAACCTCGATGGTGCCAAGCCACCTCGCACTCCTCCACCACCCTCCACTAAACGAACGCTCCACAAGCCAGAAAAGTCAAAAAGGCGCAGAAGCTGCAAGCTGTGCTATGACCGCAGCAAAGTTGAACTAAAAACTAATTGTTTCTGCAGAACATGTGACGTACACTTGTGTTTCACTAATACTCGAAATTGTTTCCTGCAGTGGCATGAGAGCCATAGGCTGTGATGTGCTGACGAGTGCACGGATTCTGAGGCGCGCTAAAAAAAGGCAGTTATAGATAGGCAGACCAAACCTGTACATTTATAAAAGAAGAATTTTTGCCACATTTTGTATATTTTGGATTTTTTTTTACCTCACATTTTTAGTTGTATATGCATGCCTTTTAAAACTTTTTTATGTTGGTTTTTAGTGAAACTTTCCTTTTGGCACTTTTGCTTAATTATTTATGACTTCTATGCATAATATTTATATTTCTTCTGAAAAACCATTCAATTACCTTCATTTTGACGTATAACACATGAGGATATCTTGTTTATCTGATTTAATAAAAATGTTTTTCTTAACACTCTTTGAGACTGTCTGTTTTTCCCTGGTCCCGAAAGTGTTAAAAGCGTGAATGGAGAAAGGGCTGCCATCTGATGTTATTGGGGCAGGACCGCTTCCCGAAAGACCCAGACAGTACGCCAGTACGCAAAAACACGTTCACACTTATATTATAGCCCTGTCACACGTGGCAACTTAAGTGCACTTTGAGTGAGTGCACTTACGCTCACAGTGTGTCAGTTTGGTGGTGCGGTGCTACACGAGAAAGCGAAGTGTACTTTGGAAATGATGGCAGTGGCAATTGGCGGATTAGTAGCGCAACATGTATTTGTTATTTTTGCGCCCGTGTCTCAGCGTCGAACCACGCTGTTTTCGTGGAAGTAACACCAGTGGCACACGCCATCGCAAATGAGTGGAGAACGGCTAACCTACACAAGGATGTGCAAGGATGTAAACAACGCGACGGTCGCGGCCATTCCACGGCATGTGCTCCCGCATCCTCCTAGCGGACGTGACCGCAAACTGCCCGAGGTCGAGAGTAGCGAGGTTTTTTGCTGTTTTGACACATAGCAGTATTCCTAATAACGAAAACAATGGTTTAAAAGTACTGTGAGCGCCGCTTTATGCAATAGCGTATTTATGTGCAAGCCACTGCTACCGAGGCTACACTCCGTCGCAGCGAAGTGAGGTTGGCGAATGCACTTGCCGGCAAGTGTACTTTGCAGCGAGTGACACTAAACTTTCTCGTGTGACAGCGTGCAAATGATACTCGCGGTGAAGTGCACTCGCTCAAAGTGCACTTAAGTTGCCATGTGTGACAGGAGTATCACACACTCCACGCATGGACAAACATGCACTGACACTTAACATAGGGCCCGCGAGCTACAAAACATATGTGGGCTTGCACTAATTGTGTCTGTGAGTGATAAGTTTCTCTCGCCGTATAACAGATGTGGACGCCGACACAGGTCGATCAGGGACAGTGCGGCGCCTGGCTCGTTTGGAGTCCACAACATGAGTCGGCCCTCGCTGTTATGTATTGTTGGTAGCGCCCCCCCATGCACGTTTCAGAATAATAAAAAGGCTAGGCAAGCCGAGCCAAGCCAATCCTTCCTCTCGCAAGGCGGTGTGTTGTTTTGCGGCTCCGTGCCGTCTCAACGTAACGCGGTCGTACAGTACTCTTACGACCCCAACCACCCTAACATGGTGTCAGAAGTTTGACTGAATCATCACCCTCAACCACCAAGCATGGCCAGCACCTTCATCCAGCCACCTCCGCTCCTTCCAGCCGGATGACGATCCCTCAACCGCATGGGAGGAATGGCAGGAAGCCTACACCATATACGAACTAGCGTGCGAATACGATACTAAGCCTAAGCCAGCGCGGAAGGCAATGTTGCTTCATGTTCTGGGACCGCATGCACGTCGCATCACACAGACATTTCCTGTGGACCTTGTCGCTGATGACGCAGACACAGTGAAGTACATTCTTGACAAGTTTGACGAGTTGTATTGCCCGTACAAGAACGTTATACAGGCAGCAGCCCTGTTCAACTCGATGGTGCAAAAGCCAGGTCAACCAATTGATGATTTTGTCACTGACCTTCGTCGACAGGCACTAAAATGTGACTTTGGCGAAAAGTGTGACAGACTTATTGGTGACCGCATAGTGGTTGGCATTCGTGACGGAGCTCTCCGCAAACGTCTCTTTTGAGAGCGCGACGTTACACTCGAAAAAAATTGTGTCTGCATGCAAGGCAGCTGAAATTTCGAAGAGGTACATACAGGAAATCGCAACGTGCGACCAAAAGCCACAAGTGAATCCCATTGCACAAGCAGAAAAAACCCACTAAGCGAATGCATCGTCCGATAAGTGCCAACAAGCCGCAGCAGCCGCATCGCTCGTCTGAAAACACGAGCCATGCTCCACTGCAACAGCAGCAGTAGAAGCGCTTGGGGCTGGTAGATCAGCAGCACTCGGCCACCGCGTTTCGTCCCAGCAGCACACCGAGGTCGTGCCAGCCCTTGCGACGGCAGCAGTAACAGCGGCCCACAGCAGGGACTCGATCAACCGCTGTGGGACGGCAGCGCAGTCGGCAGCACCTCGCCTGCTCCCTGGGCCAGTCGCCTAGCTGGAGTGCAGGCCTCGTTTGCTCGTTCGTCGGTTCCTCAGCTCTCGGGAACGGCAGTAGGAACCACCGCGCATCACCTGGTCCCTGGGCCAGTCACACAGCCGGAGTCCTGCTCTACCATAAACGCTGCTCGGCCTCGAACACGGCCGTCGCGCACTGCCTAAGGCACGGGTCTTGCACCCTCGAGGCCACGCTTCACGAGCTGCCGACGTCATCTTCTTTGGCCCAGCACGGCACATACGCGCACAATCCCCACACTTTGCCACCACACGGCACACCATTGTCGTTCTTGAGTTTCGGTTTAGTGTCTGCGCACCACATATTATCACACCGTCAACGCAGCAACACGTGCTACGTGGAGGGAAGATAAGCTTTGCGAATACTTGGGCGAATATCGACCGGAAGATATCTTCAATGCGGACGAGACGGCACTTTTACAGCGAAAGCTGTTATGAGATCACAACAAGGGTCGTTTCTGCGCCGTAGTTGTCCGCTGCCGCCGCCGGTGTCCATAACCAATATCGCACGAAATAAGAAAAAAACTAAATAAATAAAAAAACTCCTGTGACAGAATGGGAATCGAACCCAGGTCCTCTGCGTGGCAGCCCAGCACTCTACCACTGAGCTACGCCACTGCTTGAAACTGCGGTGCAAACTGACCCTAGGCAGGCTTCATATCGGGTAAGGAATCGCGTTAACGTGTGTTGTAAAGCGTTTTAGAGCAGTGAAGTAAGAACCAGGCGTCACACAATGCGAATTGCGTAACGAGTGGGTCGTTCAATGCTCCAACCCATTACAAAAGCCTGAGGCATAATTCTTCATCGTCGTCAGCCACAGCATCGACAAAGTGCACATATATTCGTTACAAGAGTGTAGCGGGCACCGCGCTTTTCTGAAGAATGACGAAGAATGGCATAGTAGACGCTTCCCCACTACACAAAAATTATGATGATTTATAGTGTAGTGGGTACCATGCAAGTGGGCTTGTAGTAGTTGCCCCAAGAGTGTTAAAAAAAGGCTAAAGGCCGCTCTCCCAGCTTTCGCTGTGGCTGTGCTGCGCCTTCTGCGCAGGCCTGGCGGTTTTTTACAGAATGTTGCCCGAGAAGATGCTGACTTTTAAGGACGATGACTGCGCTGGAGGGAAGCGTAGTAAAGAGAGACTGTCGGTGCTGATAGCGGCAAACATGACTGGCTCTGAGCGATGTCGCCTGCTCGTAATCGGCAAAGCCACTAAGCCTAGATGTTTTAGGGGTGTGAAAACGCTGCCTGTCGACTAGGCCATTTAACAGGAAAGCGTGGATGACCGCAGCCATATTCAAGGTTTGGCTGATAAAATTGGATCGCAAGCTTGCGTCATCGAAACACAAGGTATTCCTCCTTGTGGACCAGTGCCGTGCACACATGAATGTGCCGCCCTTGAGTGCCATCTATGTCGCTTACTTGCCAGCGAACACTACATCGGTGTTACAGCCAATGGACCAGGGGATTATAAAAAACATGAAAGTACTGTATCGGAAGCGTCTTCTTGAGCGGATGCTGTTGTGTATGGACAATTCAAGTCAGTATGAGGTGAGCCTTCTCAGTGCTATCCATATGCTGGCGGGAGCATGTGGTCGCGTAAAGGACGAAACCATTGCGAACTGCTTTAAGGCGTGCGGTTTCATTGCAAGTGCTGCAGATGACGATTTGTCTTGTACAAGCGGGGGAAGCAGACACAAGTCAGTTTGAAGTCGACAGTCTCCTGCCAGCTCTCGGCGACGTCCCTTTCGAGGAATATGTTGCCACTGACAGTATGGTCGAAACGTCCGGTGCGCTGACGGACCCCGAGATCGCCGAGATGGTTCGGCCCAGCGAGGCTAGTCATGAAACCCAGGTGGACGATGAAGACGTTGCAAGTGAGCCTCTACCGCGAGCTGCTGATGTAGCCACGGGCCCTGCCCTTGCGCAGCGGTTTTTCGCTGCTGAGAGCAACGCCGAGGAAGCACTCAGGGCACATATACAGCCTGCAGGACTTGCTTTCTGCTGCAACATTTAGCAAGCAGAAGCAAACAGCAATCACAGATTTTTGTTCCTAAACTGCTTTGAAATAAAAGCACTTTTCATTTGTTGTGGTTAATTGGAATTCTGTTTTATTCGAAGTTTCTCGCCGTCCCCACGAACTTCGTATTAACGAGAGTCGACTGTATTTACATCATTCAATCTCAGTAAACAGGCCTCGGTGCTCTCCGGTGCACGAGATTAAATAATAAGGTTGGGGTCTACGCCCCTTTCATCCTTTCCACGCGGTGGCCAGAAGTCCACCAATCCTGCAGCACTGGCAGGTGCGTAACAAAAGAGCACGCCTGCGCCTCCAAAGGGCAATGTCCAGATGACGCAGGGCTTAGAGGTGACTGACACTTCGGATGACCCTTTTTTGGGGAATTGGTGGGCTCGTTGACACTACTTAGTCGCACCTGGGTGAGGTAAGGCCAGCCTGATGAGAAGAACTGCACGAAGAGGCGACACCGCAGGTGAGTGCTAAAGCTTCCCCCTCCATTCTGGAATGTGCTCTGTTGCTGAGAAGTGCGAGAACAGCGACTGGCATTGGTAGTCGGGGCTGGCAAGGCAATGGCACAACACCAGAGACGCTGCTAGTCCCTGTTGCTGACTTGAACCACAAAGCGTGGAAGGTCAGTGGTGAAGAAAACATAGAAAGGCGTGACAAGAGTCACGGTTCTTTATTTCGAGTACCACTTGTCCCACCGGACTAAAGAAAATTGGTCAGCAGGTGGGTGTTCGTGTAGTGTTTTCAGCACCGCACAATCTGGCATCGCTCTCGAAAAGGAGTAGTCCTGAAGTGAAGCCTCAGGGGGGGGCTAGAAGCATTGCTGAAACCGTTATGTGAATTGAGCGCAAGGCGTCTACAGGATTCCCACTTTTTGTGGCGCCTGATATGTCGGTCAGACTATCAGGTGCCTTAATGATTGCGTTGGGGATCACACCAACAATGTGCATGTGATGATGTGGACTGTGGCGCCTGGCCGTGACACCACAAGGAGGCAGCTGTTGTTGATGATTGCTGTGCAGCCACAACTGAAGATGGTGATGGTGATTGTGGGGAGAAAGAAGAGAGTGTGTGCGGCTTGAGCAGATGGAGCATGACATGATCCGAACGGCAGCTTGCTTATCAGTGGTTCGGGTCGCGGCGTTCACCAGCCAGGCGTGCTGCAACCATGAGGACCTGGTGAGCCTGATGTCTCTCTTTGAGCTGCTTCCCTCAACTGAGTGTCCTGCAGCTATACGGACCTGGTGAGCCTGATGTCTCTCTTTGAGCTGCTTCCCTCAACTGAGTGTCCTGCAGCTATGCAGACCTGGTGAGCTCAATGCCCGCTCTGCTCCCAGTACTAACACGGTAACTGGCAATCTGTCGCTGTACCTGGCCTGAAGACCTCGGGCCTGAGGGTGTTCGTGGCCTGGTACCAGATGGGCAACCGCCAGCGGACCAGCTGTTACGCGGTGCCAGCAGCTCATGCCAGCAACAGGCCGTTGACTTGTACTTCAGTGGACTGGTGTCCTGCCGGCCTGTTTCAGTGGCCTGGTGTCCTGATGACTACAGACCGGCGAGTAGGACAGTTTATGGGTGTATAGGCATGCAAGACTTATAGACATTGCAAAGAATCATTGTTAGTGTTGTCTTGTTTGTGAAGTGTCAAACTTATTGTCTGTTGTACAGTGAAAGCTCGTTAATTCGAACTTCAATAATTCGAATTTATGGATAATTCGAACTGTAAGTTATGGTCCGGCCAAGCTCCATACAAGCCTATAAATAAAAAAGCCCGTTAATTCGAACGCGAGTAGGTTCCGCCACGGATAATTCGAACTACACGCCACCGCGCCGGCGGCTTGGCTAGTCACTCGATAGGGCGGCTGCCGAGTTACGAGGTGGCGTTGACAGGGAGCGGAGAGAAAAACGGAGAGAGAAACTGGCGCGGAGGCCAGAGTGCAGAAAATAGCGCCTCTTACTCTTCACAACCCCCCCCCCCCCCCCCCACAATCTCTCTCTCTCTCGGCGGCTGCCTCCTCTCCATCCTACGTAACCTCCAAGATTTGTTTTTTTTAAGCGCCGATCTCGGAGCCTTTGCAAATCCTGCGTAGCTGTTGCTGTTAAACGAACAGATGGCATGACCAGCACACAGCAAATCGGGTGCGTCGTAGCTTCGCCCAGCCTTTATCTCTGCAGTCTCCATCTCGGGCGTGCGTCGTACGCCTCGGTTGTTAGCGCCGGGAGTAGCTTCAGTCTGTCGCGATTCTTTGTGTTGGTGTTAGGCCTCGGCTAACGTTTGCTGCGGTAGCGCCGGGAGTAGCTTCCGTCTGTCGCGATTCTGCTGCTGCGACTTGATGGCATGTGCCCGCGGCAAATACCGTGCCAAAACACTTCAAGAGAAAGCTGATATCCTGCGGGAAGTGGACGCCGGACTCTTGCCTAAGCAAGAAATCGCGAAAAAGCATGGTATACCGAAAACGACGCTATCTACTTATATAAAAAATAAGAGGACTATTGAAGACGCCTTACAGGCAGAAGTTGCGAGCAAAAGAAGGAGGTTGCGGCCCGCAAAGTATCCTGACCTCGAGAAAGCGCTTCTCATTTGGATAAAGGAAATGCGTTCGCAGGACATACCACTGAGTGGCCCAGTCATACTGGCAAAGGCAGCGAACTCGAACACGGCGTCACCGCCCCCATGGTGGATGTTTTGGAAGACGTCTGCTCTGCGGACTACGTCGATGTGGACTCAAGTGCAGTGGTGTGTGGTGCACTCACGGATGACGACATAATATGTCAGGTGAGAAGTGCAGAACCTGTCGCTGCCAGTGACGATGATGAGGAGGAGGACGAAGCACCAGTGCGGCCCTTCTGCTGCGGAAGTCATGGCCGGATTGAATGCCGCCCATCTCTCCTTAAGTTTTGAAGAAGGCGGAGAAGAGGCCTTCCGCCAAATTCGCTCGTTAGAGCAAAAAGTGCTGGCTGTCGCCTTCAAGGAAAAAAGGCAGACCGCGATCACAGATTTTTTCAAAAAATAAATTGTTATACAATGCAATACAGATTTATTTCCAGAAATACAAGGGTTCTGGGGGATACCATTGGCTAAAAGCTGTTCGAAAAACAGCTTGACTAGGCCGATGGTCCGTTACAAGGCATACGTGGCGGTTGTATGAAAAAAAAAATGGCAACATTGTTAGAAGCTCAAAATCGATACGTTATTAACACAAAATGTACAAAACAAGATGTAAATATTATAAAGAGATAACGAAAACAAAAACTTGATGCACAAGAAGACAGAAATATATGCAAGAGGGCTACAAGAAATAATACAGCATTGGCTCTGATAAATGAACACTGAAAACGATAATTTCGAAAAACAAGATATACATTTAATAATCACATATTTACGATGTTATGCCCTACTGAGTCGCAGTGTACTGTTGTTGTTCTTCACTTTCGTTAGTTCGAACTTTCATTAATTCGAACTGAGGCGGCTTCCCATTGCGGTTCGAATTAATGAGCTTTTACTGTAATATAGTTTGTGTTGTCTGCACAGCTGAGCGTTCACGATCACGTCTGCCAAAATTTGCAACGCCGCGCGCCGCAGAAATGGGTTCAAATTTCAAGCTGAACGCTGCTTGCCCTTCCTTTCGTGTGCTCGCGCCTAGAGAATGAGGGGATGACGTACACGGTGGAATGGCCCTACATAGACGGTAGTGCTCTGACATCGGTCCTCTATGTAGATGACTGTGCACTGACGTCGACAACAGTAGCATGTGACACTGCGAAAATTATTTGACACGACATGTGTAGTTTGTGGAATTTGGTGCTCAAATAGATGAATAAAACTTGAGAGGAATAATGAGACGCACAAAGGGAATGTGTGCGTCTTTTTCATTTTTGTTCCGTGAATTGCAGTGATATGCGGGGCTAATGTGCCTCCATTTCGCATACGTTCGTGTCCCCGCAGTTAGCGAATCGAGCAGACGCCAGCCCTGGAAACGAAAGTAATGTTTTGGCGCGTTCCGACACTCATTATGCTAATTTACTCTAGCGCGTCCAAGTAAACGTAAATGCGGCACTGGCTCATGACACCGCCACTCTCATGCCAGTGAAATGTCACAGTTTTCGTGCTCGGTAGTAGATTGCAAGCCTGATGATCAGCGAGGGCGCATTCGACATCACTTGCCGAAAGATGAAGCGCAGCGCTTGCCCGGCTGCAATGCATTGGCCTTCCGACAATGCAGAAGCATGCGCTTGTTTATGATCGTCCCTGACAGCAGTTGCAGGGATGCGACGCGGTGTGTCACAGTAAGGATCCATGATCCGTGCCAGCCTTTCCAAATGAGCGCGCACCGAGGCATCCATCCCACAGAAACAGATAGTAGACCACAAAACGCCTGTCAACAAAACAACGCTGGCTGCACGCGTGCTCGGGGGCTGGGCTTCCTCAGGCACGTCATGCACACGTGACCTTGCGCTCGGAAGCCGGAGAAGGTAGGGAAGAGGTTTGGCTTGCGAAGGCTACGCGGGGCGAGTGGCAAGGGTTTCGAGCTCGCCTCCTCGCATCATTGTTTTGCGTCGCTTCAAAATACCGGTTTTCTCAGCTCGTAATGAACCGATGGAAAAAATTCTTGTGGCATAATGCTCTTCATTGGACACACAACTGCCAGCGTCTAACTAAAATTTGTTATGGGGCCTGGTGAGGGGCTCTTTAAAGATGAGCTGCGCTACCACTTCAACCATGGTACCCCATGCTATTCGGTCATGGCCAACAGGTAGTCGTAGAGGCCTGGGGACAGCTACATCTTGTTTACATGCCACCTGCTCGATGAAGAGTTCCATCTTCACAATTGCCACCTTGCATGCCGGCACATGCCCGAGGGCCATACAGTAGACCAGGGGTCTCAAACACGCGGCCCGCGGGCCGCATGCGGCCCGCGAGGCTCTCGGTTGCGGCCCACGGCCCGCACATGACTGTCTTCGCCCCACATTTTTTTTTTAATTTCTTATTAAGTATGTTCGTGAGCTACACAGGCCTGATTGTTTTAAGGCATTGTCTCAGTGAGACATCCCACGTGTTAACCTTGTTTTGAAACATAACCATGAAACGAAAATTATATTTCAGAATCAGCGTCCAGATTTGAGTCACATTGGAGATCGGTATCGAAATGTTGGAATCCTGGCACCAAATCTCCTTCCGAAATGACCAGCATATGAGATATGGGAAAACATTCTGTCAAATGGCCAGCGTTTTCGCAAATTGTACACCCCCCCCCCCCCTCCCCCCACACACACACACCGCTCCTACCTGCTTCGCTGCCCCGGCCCTCGCGGGACTAAATTGCGCGACTGCGGCCCGCTAGCTGAGGGGAGTTTGAGACCCCTGCAGTAGACTGTCAGCGAACAGAAATCTCTTAAACGAAATTACTGCTCAAATGGAACAACTGCCTTTGATATGATTGGTTTCGTACCTGAATTACGCACTCCTCCTCATCTCTCGGTAAACGGAATTCCTGTTAAATGAAACACATTTTTCTGGTCCCATCAGGTTCCATTTAAAGAGAGTCTACTGTATGTCGAAAAACTGGAATGTCCTCCTTGATTTAGCCGAGGAATGGGGACTGCCTCAAGGCATACCAGTCTTCATTGTAACTAACAATGCCAGAAACTTCCTGGGTACTGCATTACTAACAGGATGATTAAGATTTCAATGCTTTGTGCATACTTTGGAACTGCGCATTTACTGTGCTAAGACACCCCGAACTTAAAGCAGCACATTAAGGCAACACATTGGAACAGCGAGTGCAAAATGATGGCTAGTCTTTGAAAGCTTCGTCGTCCAACTTTCTTGGACCTGTCGGAACAGGACACATTGGAGGATTTTACCTACAGTGAATGGCGTGTGACGAGATCTGTGACATCGGTCTTAAAATGAGTCGATGATGCAACAAGGGGGGAGTTGCTCTGAAAATCATCCAACGCTTCCACAAGCGGTGCCGATGTAGTGCACTGCATAAAGCTTCTCCTCGCCCAGCAACAGCAGAGTCGTGGGGAGGAATTGCATTTGCAGGAAACCTCCTTCGGGCCATCAAGTCTAGGTTTGGTGGCATGAAATGGCAGGTTCCACATGACACGAGCACAGCACTAGACCGGACCCCCTCCCCCATTCAACGCAATGCGCTATGACGCCGCTTGTCTAAAACAGCGGCTGAAAAGTAAGCTCTGCAAAGAGCCTGCCTCAAGAATGGTGAAGAGGAGCCGAGTGTGAGCAGTGCATCTGCACAAGCTACGTCACTGGCTAGCGATGTATGGAGTGTTTAATTAACCACGCGTGCATAATTGCCAGGAAGGAAGGCATCCCGGCGCAAGATTTCCATGCGAGCAACGGGTGGGCCACACGGTTTATGCGCCGAAGTGGACTGTCACTCAGGAGACGGACGACTTTGTGTCTGCGGCTACCCTTGGCCTATGAAGACAAGATCATCGATTTTCATCGATTTGCGATCCAGATCAGACAGGAAAAGAACTTTCTGCACTCGCAGATCGCTAATGCGGATCAAACGCCGCTCAACTTTGACATGCCGCAGAACACAACGATTGCCCAAAAAGGTGTATGGAGTGTGCACATTAGAACAACTGGTGCAGAAAAGCAGAGGTGCACAGTCAAGCTCACTGTAACAGCTGACGGGAGGAAGCTGCCACCTTTTGTAATCTTTAAAGGAAAGACACTCCCAAAAGCAAAGTTCCCCCCCCTGGAATTCACGTTCGGGTGCAGGAGAAAGGTTGGAATGACTGCGGACCTTATGGTCGACTGGGTAAAGACTGTTTGGGGAAGCCGCCCAGGGGCACTTCTTTACCCATCGCTGCTAGTCGTCGACAGCTTCCGCGGTCACCTTGTGGACTCCGTTCGGATGAAGCTGAAGGAGCTGCGGACCGACCTGGCTTACATTCCAGGCGGTCTGACATCAATGCTGCAGCTTCTGGACATATCCTGGAACAAACCGTTCAAGGATAATGTCCAGAGGCTGTATGCAGAATGGATGGCCGAAGGCAACCATTCCATGACTCCCAGAGGCAAAATAAGGAAGCCGTCGGTGGAGCTCCTCAGCGCGTGGATAACCGAGGCATGGGCCATGATTTCCCCAGAAATCATAGTCCGCAGTTTCAAAAAAACTAGGATTTCGAACAGCTTGGACAGAACGCAAGACGACATAGTGCACAACAGTGGCGAAGAAGACAATGTTGAAGCTGGCAATGACTCCAATGAGACCGCTAGCAGCGATGTCGACGTCAGTCTTGACTCGGACTCTGAGCAGTGCGGTCAAGAGACTTTATTTGCTAGTGGCTATAGCAGCACAGCAGAGGGAACGCAGTCAGGGTTCAACAAACCACATTGACGCCGTGAAGTGTTTCCTGTGGCCTGCCGAATGCGGTCGGTGAACACGAGCTACAGTCAGCGCACCTCGGACCTTGGCCGACCGTCTCTGTTTACGCAAGAAGCACGTGCGTCCCAGCGGCCGTGCCCGGGTTTCGTCAGTCGCCTCGACGCTGCTGCCTCGTTCGCCTCGCGATGCTGTTGTGTAAAATATACAAGTTTGTATTGTAGACGTGTCTTTATTTCTATTTACTTTGGAACACGCAAATCATCACGCAAACGATGCCCGCTACATCTACAAATTGGTGACCACGGACTGTCAAAATTTCGCAACCATTTCTGACGGCGACAACAATGGAAACCACCGGAGACTCCAGACAAGCATCCCCCGTATCCACAGCGACGCAAGCAGAGCTCCGCTGTCTCTTTTCGGCTTCTGAAATTCTGGCCTGCTGATCCGTCTCTCCGGCTGGCCCAAGTAAACAGCCAGTTTGTGACGGCCCGAATAACGTCTCGACATCAAAATTTCACCACGTGGTGTCCACGCTTCCACCGGAGATCGCCGGCGAAATCAGAGACCTCATTCTTGCCCCACCCGAGACGAAACGCTACAACACGTTGTCGGCCTTAACACAGAGTGGAACAACTGGATATCAATTTCAACCATGTGGGCCCATATTTTCAAATTTACAGCCACTTTTCGACAGACCACGTAGGCATTGTCATTAGCGATGCTGACACCGCCACTCGGCCAGGTGGAGTCTGCCCTCTGAGGGCAAAATGGTGACTTCCTCACTGCAATTACGCAGCTACAAGCCTGAGGCGATGGCGTGCATCTCAATCCCCACCACCAGTGACAAGTTCGACAATCTTTCCGAAAACTGCCCCAAACGAGATGTCAAAATATTCACGCTGAACGTCGTGGATGGGGGAGGTGCAAAGATTGGATGAGGATTTACAGCGCTGCGACAAACACATCACGAATAATTCAGAAGTCCAAGATGGAGTACACCGAGTGAGTGAGAACATTGCGCAGTTGTAATATCCAATCATAATCAATCAATCAAATACTCGCATGCACACAATGCTTGACACAGCACACCAGCGGGTTGATGGAATCATATATTTTTGAAATATGCTCAAAAGGTCACAGCTTCCTAAATAAAGGGCTGCTTATTTTTATTTAAAGATAGTGTCCCAAATTCTGGCACTGCCAGCATCATTACCATTACGACACGAGGACATCACAGAGAACCATGAAGTGTGGGGAAGATTAGATATAAAGTAACTTCGGTAAAACCTTCATTTGGGCCTAGTCGCTACAGAGCGTTTAAGGTGAAAACTTCAGCGCAAACCAAGACGGACTGCAATTAGATACAAAAGCTAAGAAGTCAGGTCAGTACTAAAAAAAACCAACTCAGTTTTGCACAGACCTGTGCCTCTGCAAGCTATAACCAGGCTTAGATAAACACAAACACAGCACCGAATTTGTTGACATTAAAGATGCTCTAGGCCAGCCCATAAACAAAGGATTCATTCAAGACATACTGAAGCTTGCATGAGGCCTACAAAAGCCATCCGTCATCTCGAGGCTTCTGTTGCTTCCCGGCCGGATGGCGCCCCTCTGCTTGTGAATGGCAGCACAAATCCCAACAAGAGGAGCGTGCACTTGTGGCACAAAGAATGGATGTGCTCCCGATTTGGGCCACCACGAAACCCACTGAAAAAACTGTAGGGGAAGGCAGCCATAGATGCAGCTGCAGCTGAGCTTGATGATGATACATTTGCTGACCAATTACTAAAAACAGTGCAAATGTTCCAGCCATGGAATCATGCAATGTTTTCTTTTATTTGGTTATTCCTCGAGGGGTCAGTACATACTCAAACTGGCTTACCCAATCTCGGCTCGGTGACATAGGTTACGATGCCTGCGGGCTCCACGCGTCCCACTTCTAGCAGGGTTTCCTGGAGAACCAGCGGTACTTGTCCACGCTGGCTGGACGCTAGGCGTGGCATCATCACATAGAACCATCAAACAGACCCTTTCCACGCAGCCGGTTCCTGCAAACAAGTGGCCGAAGTTGTTGGCGAATTCCTCAAACACACAAAAGCGCCATCGCACCAACCATTCCAGCTGGCAACTAGCACCACTCAACCTAGGGAGACACGGTTCGCATCAAAGAAGTGATGCGTGCGCGAAAGCGCAAGTCATTGAGGCTACAAAATATCCACAATCATACAACATAATTACTGAAGACTGCACAATCCTGCAGCACAATCAGGTGCGTCAAATGTCTACAAGAGAACTTTTTCGGTAGAAAGGCTTTCAGGGGCATGGTGGGAACCTCAGCCAAGTTGCAGATCAAAGTTCTTCAGCACACCAAGGCAACGATGCCCTAGTGTCACCGCCGGACAAGAGTAGTCCGGCCTCATTTGACGCTCCTGCAGGCAAGCAGAAGCACCAGCAACCTGTACTTAAAAGGTCAACCAGAGAACGAAGACTGCGCCAGAGGCTTACGTATGCTAGAAGTGTCGTGCAGGTTTCCCAAATCGAAATGTTTTGGTTCTGTCACATGTTTTCTTTGTTTTTAAAAGAGAAGGGGATGTATCACATCTAGTGCACCATAGACTTCGCATATACAGCGCAATGTGACCGATATCTGTGCTACTCACGAGCAGTAGTGATGTGGGATCACGCCCTCTCCCTCTAATGTACATATATAGTACTGTTCAAGCACGAAGAGCTTGTGCACACTTTCAGGAGGCAGGGAATGCCTTGTACGATGGTGGCCCAAATACTTGACCTAGTTGGAACTCTTTATCATGTTCCACAATGTGCTGTGCGCGGTGCTCAAATTCATTGATACTGCGCAACTTTCCGGCTTCCTCTAACCGCGCCCTCCTAAGCATTGACTTGGACGATGGAAAACCAGCTGCTTCGCAGCTCCCTTGAGCTCTAGCTCCTATCTTTCTATCTTTTTCCCCTCTTCCTCCCAAATGGTGCAGTTGTGTCCTCATCAGGGATGGAGTTACTGCTCCACTTCCCTTGCTTCTGTATTTTCCTTTCAAGAATCTCATCTCAATAAAACGAGGCAGTACTTACTGTTCCACCAGCTTGAAACCTCTGATCATGTTCTGTTTGCAGTACACTACAATACGCACATCACCTCTTAAGAGCAGCAAGGCCGCAGCTCGCAATGATGCCGGCGTTGGCCTCACCCGAACAGTATGCTGGTGTCAATGAAACCGATAGATGCAGTTGCCTTCACCTGAACAGCTTTGCAGCATCTGAGGCTCTTTTTGCAGCACACATGTGCATGGGTTGGCAAAACTTGTGGAACTCACTCAGACTCACTCATAAACTATATTTTGAGCTTAGGGCACACTCGGACTCAGCCTCACCAAAATTTTCATAAGCCGAACTCACTCGGACTCACACTCACGAAAAGTCTCTTCAACCGGACTCACTCGAACTCAAAACTCACCAAAATATTACTCACCTGGACTCACTCAGACTCAGACTCATGGCTCGATCTGAGTCTGAGTGAGTCCGAGTAAGTCGACTCATGAGTCCGTTAGCCTAGAATTATTTTTTCGACCATGATGTCAATGCTCTATAACACCAATATCTCACGTAATTCGGTGCTCTTCTTTGAGTCTTTTGAGATAGTACCTTAGAATACGAGTTATGAGTGCTCGTAAACCAGTAAGGTCAATTTTCTTAAAAGAGATGACAACATAACGCATGTTTATCAAGAACTTCCTTGGAAGTGTTGGCAACAGGAAGGGGGGGGGGGGTCAAGGAACTCCCCAACGTCATTTGCGCCTCTGATCAAGAAATATTGAAATGGTGTATGAAAGACACTGCTTTGGAATACGTGTGAGTAGACGTGAGTACAAACGTGAATCCAGGCCAAGGCTGAATAGTAGTGTTGAAGATGAGTAGATATGACCATAGGTCGGCAAAAAAAGTGGAACTCACTCAGACTCATTTAAGAAATATATCTTGCACTTTGGACTCACTCGGACTCGGACTCACCAAAATTTTCTTCAACCGGACTCACTCGGACTCAAACTCACCAAAATATTACTTACCCGGACTCACTCAGACTCAGACTAACGGCTCAATCTGAGTCTGAGTGAGTCCGAGTGAGTCGACTCATGAGTGAGTTCGCTGACCGATGCACATGTGCCATGTGCTCCATAAAGGTCCTGTCACAGCTTAATGTAGCAGGGTTACTAGGCCAAGTGATTAGAAGTGATAAGTGCATAGGCTGAATCAAATGTGAATTAAGGTGAATTGAAGGGAATGAAACGTTAGTCACACCCGAATCAAAGTGAATTTCATGTTGATCAAATCTGTATTAATGTAGTGCATCACAGACAAGAAGATAGACCCAGCAGATCCCAGAGATTTGCCTGCACACATTGTGCAGGGTACATGTCCTGACAACACTGTGACAGGAGTGGCCCTTTCATGTGAAAAACACAGTAATAGCAACCCACTAAGAGCGCTGGACTTGCACAAATTAAAGAATTGAGAGCTACAACATGAGGGGGCTGGTAGGTCAGAATGGAAGGTGTACCACGAGATTCACACTGCCCATGCTCTGTTGGTGCCATCCCCCAACACTAACACAAAAAACAGGCTTACTTGCGGATACTTCCTCAACCTACTATACCTTATAGTTGTTACAGCATGCTGTACGGTTGGCTGACAGTCAGCCACGCTGGCTATTTAGGTCAGTCTCATGTCAGGAGCTTTATCACAGGCCAACGCGAGGCCAGTGTCTATTGTCAAATGTGGACTGACCTTTCACCAAACTCAACCGTGTTACAATAGTATTGAAAGTTGGGCTAGTTGGCAAGGCAGCATGTTTGGGTGTAACCAAGCCTTGTGCTCACGGCATTGAGCATAGCTGCACAGCACAGATTAAGAGGCCGGAAAGTGCCGGGTACCCTACACATGTGCTAGCTACGTGTACAGAAAAGCTAATCAAATTCATAAAAAGTCAGGATATTATCAATAGAAAAGAGTTCAAACAAGAAGACTACAAATCAGTAGCAGTACTACCGCATGTACATAAACTGTCGCATGGTCTGAGCAACGACGGTCACAGGGTATGGGGTAAATTCAGTCTTCTCGGCTCCTGAAAAAACTTTCCAGAATTTGTCTAATGGTTCGGAGGAAGAATGGAGCAAAATGGGCAAAGAAAGAAGTGACTGTGGAATTATTCATGTTTCCACATTTGTGCCCTGCAAGCCCGGTATCGTTTGCCAGATCCTTCTTACACGTCGGCAGTCATACGTGGGCCAGAGCGGCCGCTGCGTTAACGTGCGCATAAGAGCGCGAAAATTCGCTCAAGAATCCGAACGCTTCACATCTTGCATCGTACTGCAACACGTGTGGCTACTCACCTGTTTTTGCCGATACCGAAATTTCGTCGAAGCATAGTTCCCAGATAACTACAGAAGTGATTGAAGCATTACACATTAAACGAACCGATGACGCATGCGTAAGCGAGGCATCGATGTATCTTATGGACAAAGAGTTCGTCTTTCTCAGCACGTGTGCCGTTGTGATACGCTATGTAACTTTTTCTATTCAATTTTAACACTTCTGCGCAATGTCGATAAGATTCTTTTTTTTGTTTTGTTTTTTTTTTTATTGCTCCTACATTCATGTGTTCTTCAAATAAAACTTTTCAGTTGCGTGTCAGCGCTCGTCCGTGTCCCTTCTGTACTCTTCCGTCTTTGTCGTTCTTATGCTTTACCCAAACATTCAACCGTGTTATACCCACGTGGACAGCCTTAACCAAAGTTAAGCTGAATATGGTTACGGCTAACCATGGTTAGGGGTACCTACACGGCGGACATATCAGCACTTAGTGTGCTAACCTTGGTTATCGCGAACCGAGCTAGGCAAGCACAGTTTATTCTCACAAACTGAGAAGCAGACAAGATGGCGGACAAGCTTCGCACCAGCCTCGAACAGGTGCCAGTTAATCGGTAACTTCGCATTCTTTGAGGATTTTCATGGAACGCGACTCCAGTCGGCGAACAATAGTCA
Source organism: Rhipicephalus appendiculatus (assembly GCA_030522465.1). Classification (NCBI taxonomy): domain Eukaryota; kingdom Metazoa; phylum Arthropoda; class Arachnida; order Ixodida; family Ixodidae; genus Rhipicephalus; species Rhipicephalus appendiculatus. The sequence goes on from JALIZH010019339.1 coordinate 45,545, forward strand.
AGAAAACTCGCGGAAAACTAGGTTCGCCATGGAACGGCTAGCAACCATGATTATTCCCTCCTTGGCGGGATTAGCGAAAGTATCGCTACACGTTTCTTGAGGCGAATTGCTTTTTGCATTCTTCGTATCTGGCAGTCTCGGGAGCTGCAAACACCGAATACGTAGTCGAAGGTGGAACAAATCAATACACTGTCACGGATGTGTAGAAGGGCTGCCTCATACCCCGAAACTTGCAGAGGATGTGCCCGAACTTCTTGCTGACGACATGATAGGCACGAGATTTCATCGACTTGCTCAATTGAACTAACTGGGCACGTGTAGCAATGGCATGCCGTGTTGGCATTGACTGTGGTTAGTACTGTAAACCACAGTTAAGCATAACCGCGGTTAAAGCTGTCCTTGTGACATGGGTATTAGTCGGTGACCTAGAGGCAGCGTTCACTTTTGCCCCTAGAAGTATCGTCAGGAAGGGTTGCTTTAATTGAATGCTTTTCAGTACTAAGCATCAATAATGTGTCATTAACATACTAAGGCTGTTTGGCTGTGCACTACAAGAGCACATTCCTTCCTTTCTACTAGATATTGGGGAATGCACCTTCGCTACTCGCCAGCTGCCTATAACCGCGCCCTCCAAGTGTCGACTTGGACAATGTAAAATTGGTTGCGTTGCAGCTCCCTTGTACTCTAGCTATCTTTTTATCTTTGTCCCCTCTTCCCCCCCAAGAGGCGCAGATGTGGTGTCCTCACCAGAGAGGCAGTTACTGCTCCACATCCCTTTCTGTATTTTCCTTTCAAAAATCTCATCTCAATAAAACGAGGCGGTTCCTTTCTGCTCCACCTGCTCGAAGCCTCTGATCATGTCTGGAATGCGGCACACTACAGTACAAACATCACCTCAAGAACAGCAAGCCGCAGCTCGGAATGTTGGCCGGCACTGGCCTCACCCAAACTGCATCCTGGCATCACTGAGACATCTGGATGTAGTTGCTTTCACCTGAACAGGTATGCACCATCCGATGCTCTTTATGGAGCACACGACATGTGCCGTGTGCTCTACAAAGGCCCTGTCATAGCTTTACGTAGCAGGGTTATGACAAGTGATTAGAAGTGATAAGTACATAAGCTGAATCAAATGTGAATTAAGGTGGATTGAAGGGAATGAAAGATTAGTCGCACCTGAATCAAAGTGAATATCAGGTGAATCAAATCAGAATTAAAGTAGCGCGTCACAGAAATGAGGGTGGACCCAGCAGATCCCAGAGGTTTGTCTGCACATAGTGTGCGAGCTGCACGTCCTGACAACACTGCGACAGGAGTGGCCATTCATGTGAAAAACACTGTAAAAGAAACACACATGGATCCGGACGGTCAATTTGACATCGATGAAGTGGGCATAGTATGACAGTTGACAGGTTTTGACGTCAGGTGTGCTTTACTGGCGCCGAATTTGTCAGAAGAAGCAGGTAACTTAGTCATCCGAAATATTCCACCAAAAATTAGCCACTGACCAATGATGATGGATGGCGATTCATCCGAAACATGGGAGGCGGAAGGGCAGAGCATTGGACTTGCACAAATTAAACAAAGAGGTCCACCACGGGGGGGCTGATAGGCCGGACGATTCCATGCCACAATGGAAGGTGGACGGCGAGATTGACACTGCCCATGCTCGGCTGGTACCATCGCCCGACACCAACACAAAAAAGGCTTACTTGCGGGTACTTTCTCAACCTAGATGTTACAGCATACAGTGGCTAACAGTCGGTCAGGCTGGCTATTTAGCTCAGTCATGTCAGGAGCTTTATCAAGGGCAGACGTGAGGCCAGTGTCAATCCTCAACTGTGGACTGACCTTTGACCAAGCTCGACCGTGCTAGTCGGTGACCTAGGGGCAGCGCTGTGCTGTCAACTTTTGTACACATAGGGTAGTGCAAGTATTGTCAAGAGGGGTCCCTTTAATCAAGTCGTTTGCAATATTAAGCATAAACAGCGTGTCACTTAGCACACTAGGCTGCTTGCTCGTGCACTACAGGGGGGACGTTGTTTCCTGCATAATAAGGGGCGGGAAAGGCCGGTGTTGTGACAGTTGCCACTCCGCAGTGCACCTTCGGCACTGTCATTATTTCGCCGGCATCACTACTGCGTGAGCAGTCAGCTAAGGGCTCTAGCGAGCCTCCAGGAGAGACTGCGCAATTCTTTGACCGCTACCTGGAATCCGTCATTTTAACAGCGATGTAATAGAGGTAACGAAGAGGCCAATTCTTTGGGACTGGTGGTTCATAATGGCTTACAGCACAGAAAGAGCACGGACAAACGCAGAATGAACACACTTCACTCATTCTTCCTTTGTCCGTGTCTTTTCTGGGCTGTAAGCCTTTATCAGCTAATGAGAGCACAATGTCCCCTCGTGCCGACTGAATACCCATTCCCAAAAACAAATGGAACTGTATATGGTGCCGGCAGCCGGCAGAGTAGGCTGCACGGGATGCTGCCGGCACTTCGTCTCCATTGGTTGGCTGTAGTCACGTGACCATTCCGTCACACCGAAGAGCAGCGGTGGCAGCGGCACTGGCTGGCAGCAGGCAATTAGTGTGCTGTTAGTGTCCTGCTGATTGCGTAGCTCACGTCGAAGCCTAATTTGATCCATACGTCGAAGTTTTGCATTGCCACTGTGCCGTATTGCTGGGCAGCATATGCAGTAAGTGAAGACAGTTTCGACCGACCGCCGATGGCTTCCCTAGACGACCCTACACCATGCCGGAAAGACTCTTCGGCATGCACGCCGGCTATATCAGCTCCGCTAGACCAGCCTCCTGGTGTGCCCAGTGTAGCAGAAGCCACGTTCAGCGTGGGAGATGAGTTCGCAAGCTTTGCTGCATTAGAAGAGAAGGTCTCGTTGTATAGTTCAACCAATTATGTACAGCTGTGGAAGAGAGACACGCGGACAATTGAAGGGGCCAAGAAGCGTGTCGGCAAGGTTGCGGCAAGCATGTCTGATGCGCTGAAATACCAGTCCATCAGGTACTGCTGCATCCAGGGCGGCAAGAAGTTTACTTCGAAGGCGACCGACCGACACGGCTCGTAAGTGAATTCGTCGGGCTTGTGTGCACGACTGCAAAATATGTCTTTATTGTCGCATGCTTTGTGCTGAATGCTTTGTCTGCATTTTTGAACTACGGGACGTCAGCTGTGTGTAGCGTGTTGATCGCAGTTTATTCTCACTATTTCGCCAGTGTCAGTGGTCGGCCCTTGTCACGGGAAGGGGGGGGGGGGGGTCAGTTGACTTACATCGCAGCAACGCTACTCCCAGAGCCAGGCGCGCCCACCGCTGACAGCAATTTGATTCTCTTTTAAAAAAAAATGCGGCTTCGAAGGAGCCGCATTCTTTTCACATGCGGTGGTGGTGCTCGCGGAGCAACACTACCGATGTTGAGGTGCGCGCTAGTCCACTACGCCACTGAAGCCGAATAACGGTAGAGTCTAACGTATGTACAGGCGTGAGCAAAAGTATACGGACCACGGGAGCGCGTGCCGAAATCGCTGTTTATGGTGTTTATTCGTGAGCCATATACTGTCGAGAGAATTTCTCAAACGAATTCCGTTAGAGTAATGCTCTCGACAGATATTCTGTCAGAGAAATGTTCTCGACAGCTGACGGCTCGCGAATAAACGGCGAGACAGCGATTGCGGCACGCGCTCCTGTGGTCCATATACTTTGCTCACGGCTGTACAGCCGTCATTTTTACGAAAGGGAACATGCGAACGCGTGGCAGATAGCCTTGTCACGTATATGAAGCGCAGTGCAGTGGCGACATATGAAAATAAAAGGAGAGAGTGGTGCCGTCCCTTCTACTGCCTACACTCCCGTCACGAACGCGTCTCCATTTTACGCTTTCTTCTGATTTCTATCTTCTGTTGCATTTCAGTGAACAAAGATTGCTTTCGATAAGGATTGTTGCTATCACAGCTTCGTCTGCCACAACGACATGAAGTGATAAAGAAAAGAAGCAAAACTGCGAGAAGGAGTGCCGGCGATGAACGGAATGGCACCGCTCTATCATTTTATTTTCACCATTCGCTGTCTTGCTACTCTGCATGTGCCGCATGAGGCTAGTTGACCCGTGCTCGTGTGTTCCGTTTCATAAAAATGACGGCTGTACGTGTGGTCATAGAGTTTCATATAAATACAATATTTACTCAGCGCTTGTCCTTGCAACTTTTTTGTTACCTGGTGGGGAGCTTGCTCGCCTAGCCAGCTGAATCTAACTTTTCTGGCATGCATTGCAGTGTAGTATTTTGTATAGTAAAATGAACATATTTTTCTTGCAGGACCTTCAAGAAGGATTGCCCTTTCAACATTTACTTAGCCGCCAGCAAGGATGGAACTCATCTGCAAGTCAGGAGCCATTGCCTTGAACATAACCATGATGTATCAGGAAGCACTCTACCGACACTTGCCCCAAAAGCGCCAACTACCGCCTGACCTTGAACAGAAGGCAAGAGCGATGCTTCAGATGAAGGCAAACAAGAAGCTTGTCAGAGAACAACTTGAGAAGGAAAGTCAAAAAGTGGTAACATTAAAGGACCTGAGCAACATAGCGGCTAAAGGCAAGCGCCAAGCTTCGCGCAATGACATAGAAGCAACAGTCAACATGCTTCGAAATGAGTATAATGCCACGGTCCGTTTGCTGGTCGATAATAGTGAGCTGAGGGCTTTGTTCTTTCAGGATGACGACATGAAGAAGTCTTTTGATGCCTATCCAGAGATTATTTTCATCGACGCAACATACAAGCTTTTGGAAACACGGATGGCCTGCTTTCTCATGATAATTGAGGATGGAAACGGGGAAAGTGAGATTGTTGCGGTTGGAATGTTTGCTACAGAAGACAGCGAGACCCTCCAATGGTGTTTTGAAACATTTAAGGAAATTAACACAAAGTGGTCATCAATCAGAGTCACCATGGCTGATAAGGA
>JALIZH010019341.1:0-15777 GCA_030522465.1 Rhipicephalus appendiculatus
ACGTGTTCGCACGCGGTGTTTTCTTTGATTACCGCCGCAGATGCCCCACATGCGTTTTTGACGCCACGCTCGTTCATGTAGCCGTTTTTGTCAATGCTGCTATCACGCGCTCCGCTCTGTCTTTGTGCCATGACCGCCGCAGTGCGAGCTCAGAGAAAACTCGTGTGCCCGAGAAGCACGGGCCATCCTGCATAGCACCCCTGCTTCGGTTGTGCGTGCATGCCTCATCCGTGCCGTTAGGAAACGAACGACTGTGTGTGTAACATTGGCCGTTTAAAAGTATCGTTGAATGGCTAGTAGCAAGCACAGTTGTGAAGTGACCAATACGCCATAATTATTTCTTTAGCGAATTAGCGAAGGGCCCACTACGCGTCCGTAGGCCAACACGCGAACCTGCGCAGCTGTTCACCTTGTTGGTGGTTCTGCTGCTGGTGATGATTAGATATGTCTGAGCGCTTTCACATCTTTTGACGCCGGGTGCAATTCTACGCTTCTACCACGCAATATAGTGCTTTTTTCGAAGCAGTTTCAACAAATATTGCGGCTCTGATAGAACACCCGCTTATCATGCAGACCACCCGGGTTCGATCCTCACTCGGACCCCCCAAATTTTTATTTTATTTACATCTCTCTTCACTTTTCGGTCACCGAAAAAAATGATGATTTTTCGCTCACAACAAACGACGCCAGCGCTGACGCCGAAATTTCTGCGAAATGAGCTCTCTAACGCTATCGCGTTAAAACATCCGAAGAAGTGGCCTCTCTATTTTACTTTGTCTTCCACTATTCTATTTCCCTTCCATAACTCCGAGCCATTTTCCCTTGAGAGTTGCCGAAGTAAGCATCTTTCCCAACCTTAAATCAAACTTTAAGTCTCACGTCTAATCAACAAACTCTGCATCCCTGCCACACCAACCCTTCTTAAAGGGAAGCCCGTACACCTCTCACATTTACGGTTTTTTTTCCGTGTGAGGTGGCTTTTTTGTGAAAAAGATGCATTGCAGAGCACACAAGAGAACGGACGCTCTCCTGTGTGAGAGCACATACGTCCAACAAGGCTGCATTTCTGCGAAAACAATGCATAGCAGAGGACACAGGAAAAGGGACCCTCTCCTGTGTTGGCGCGGATGTGTTTCACGAGGCGGCATTTCTGCACAAAGAACGCATTACAGTGGATACAGGAGAAGGGTCGCTCCCGAACACCTCTCACATTTACAACTTGTTTCCATGTTGACGGGACATGTGGATTGTGAGGTGGTATTTTTTTGAAAAAGATGCATTGCAGTGGACACAGGAGTGGAGGCGCTCTCCTGTGTGACAGCGCATACGTCTATTAAAAGTGGATTTATGCGAAAACGATGCATTGCAGTGGACACAGGAGTAGGGACGCTCTCCTGTGTGAGAGCGCATGTGCATAGAGAGGTAGTATTTAGTAGCAAACGATGCATTGCAGTGCCCACAGGAAAAGGGACGCTCTCCTGTGTGAGTGCGGATGTGTTTCACGAGGTCGCCTTTCTGCTTAAAGGATGCATTGCAGTGGACACAAGAAAAGGGACGCTCTCCCGTGTGAGTGCGCATATGTTTATAAAGGGTGGATTTCTGCGAGAAGAATGCATTGCACTGTACACAGGAAAAGGGACGCTCTCCTGTGTGAGTGCGGATGTGTCTCACGAGGTCGCCTTTCAGCTTAAAGGATGCATTGCATTGGACACAGGAAAAGGGAAGCTCTCCTGTGTGAGAGTACATGTGCAGACAGAGGTAGTATTTCGTAGCAAACGATGCATTGCAGTGCGCACAGGGAAAAGGGACGCTCTCCAGTGTGAGTGCGGATGTGTTTCACGAGGTCGTATTTCTGCTTAAAGGATGCATTGCAGTGGACACAAGAGAAGGGACGCTCCCCTGTATGAGTGCGCTTATGTTTATAAAGGCCGGATTTCTCCGAAAAGAATGCATTGCACTGTACACAGGAAAACGGACGCTCTCCTGTGTGAGTGCGGATATGTTTCACGAGGTCGCCTTTCAGCCTAAATGATGCATTGCATTGGACACAGGAAAAGGGACGCTCTCCTGTGTGAATACGCATATGACTATTAAGATTGCCTTTCAGTGAAAAGCATGCATTACATTGGACGCAGGTGCGCACCCACACCCGAGGGGCGCTCTCGGGTGTGGGTGCGCACGTGCGATACCAGCTGAGATTTGTAATTGAATGCAGCTGGACACAAGTGGCACTGTAAAGGGGGCTCGCCCATATGTTTCTGAAGGTGTCTCTCCATAACTGATTTGTCTAGGGTCACATAGGCAGCTGCTGGCAGCAATGCAATCGACCTTGTACAGACGCCAATGAAGAAGACTGTTTCAGGGCCGCAAAGGACAAGGGTCCTGCAAACCAATTGAGATAGAACAAAGGCTTTACAAATTATTTGTCATACACTTCACGGAACTGAACAGCAGTAGCAGGCAATACACAATGGTTGCTCCGCATGTAAGTTAGGTAGATGATCACCTCGTCTCACCAAAACCAAAGCTACTCTCCCAACCGCAGTGCACAAACCCAGCATATTTCACGAAAATTACAATCTAGGTGCATATGAACAATATGCTAGGTGCAAAAAATTTAATCTGATTTACATGTGATTCCCATGTTATGTCTAAATGGCCAAATGCCTTTGAATGCGCGCAAATAAAGACTAACCCACTAAATGAATTATTGTGCCTTTTTTCATATAAGTCTCCATAGAACACTGCACAGCAAAAGAGCCACGTCAAAAGAGCCACGAAATAAAACATGAGCGAAAGAAGTTAAAATGAATCAAAGTGGAAAAAAAATAGGGGACCCTTAAGCTTCGCCTTTACGAGTTGAACCCGATAGGGATATCCTGTCCCTAGTGCGTACTTCAATCACTTACGGCGTAATACGTAATGGGTAGCATGCTTTAAACCACGAGCAATAATGCGCGGGAAATGCGGGAAGCGTTCTCGAACTAGCTACGCACCCATTGGTCTTAAAGGGACCGACAACTGATTTTTCTCGACCCATTTTTTTACGGCGCGACAGAAAGCTCACCCATCGTAGTGTTTGTAGCTGCAGTAGTTAATCCCAACAGCACGTAGTTATTTTGCAAGCAGTATTTTTTGGATCTGAAAGGCTCCAAACACACATGTAGCTTTCCTCCAGCAACGCTGAGAATTGATTGCGATGCCGCCAGCCTTTCTCGCGATGTGTGACAGCTGTCGTCTTTCTGCTTTCGCAGGAGTTCCTTTAACTGTGATTAACAACCTTTATTTCGGGCTTTTCAACTCTTTTGAAAATAACAACCTGCTACAATGAGATGATGTGGCATTGTACACCTTCTCTGTATTTATACCGTGTTGTGCGCGCCCGCGCCCAAGGTTGCCTGCGCCTGTGTCATGGGTGGCTTGTCCTGGCGTCGTTATACTCTATCGATGCTCGAGCCAAGCCAAGTCACCGAAAACGTCATATGCATATCCACGGCCGCGCCGAGTTGCAGTGCGCGTCATTTATGAGACGAAGTGTAGGTAGCAAAACTATGTCGCTCAAAAATCTTAGTGACCTGCAAACTGCGTGCACGGTTGCATGAGCACGCTAAAAAGTTGCTCAAGACGCGCTGACGAGCATGGTATCGTTACGTCACGCGAAGGCAGCACCGCTTACATGCATACTACTGACGCAGGCCTATGTATACATTTTTTTTGGAGTAATATCTTTTAATATAAAGAAACGAACAATATTTCAGTACTAACAAAAAGATCCTCAACCGTCTACAGCAATCAACGGTCACGTGAGAGGGTACATCGATTCGTTCATGTATTTGCCACCAGAGGCGCCAAAGGTCATTTTTCACGTCTTTCGATGAAGAAATAAAAATATAAATCCACCTCTCACGAAAAAAAAAACAGGGTTGGTTTGAGTCAGTGCGACGCACAATCTTTCCTTCAGTGGAGTCATCTCAGTTCATGTTCTGGGCAGTTGTCGGTCCCTTTAAGGGAATACGCGCAGTAACGCGTGCCTTTTGTATGGCTGGACGGCTTTGAACCACAACGTCGTTATGATATACACATCTTCTGACGCCCGGTGGCAATGTACGCTCGTACCACGCAATATTACTGCGATATTACATGTTGTATTGTGACGTTCTGACAACCAACGCTGACAACCAACGACGCCGACATTGAAGCGACGCCACCGCCGGAATTTCCGCGAAACAAGCTCATTAACGCTATCACGTTATTATAATGAAAGGGAAAAAATTATGAGGGTTACAATGGCATCATGGATTTGGTTCTCAGAACTATAAGGAAATTGATGTTCACAACGCAAGGAACAGTTTCTTTATGTTACTGCCACCGTTTACACATTTGCCACTATGTTTCTATACTGCTGCAATGAAAACATAATGATAGACGGGGAAAACAACGTCATACATTCAGCAGATAATGTTACAGTTACTTACATAGTCATTCACAGATAACTATTTATAATTTGCACAATGAAAACGTAATGATTACAGGGAATACGATGTCACACATTCGATATATAATGTTACAGTCACTTACAGAGTCATTTAGAAATATATATTGACATCTTGCAGTGCCATATCAAAGTTCCACTACCCGGCATTGCAGCAACTGATCTGCAAAACTGTTTCTCTCAGTACGGACAAATACGTAAATATAAAAAGGCGCATTATTAAGTACCTAAGCCTGAACCAGTGATTTATAAGACAACCACAATTTATTCACGTTGAGTGAAATTTCAAAGTTGCAATGAGATCCATTACTTTCTTCTCAGTTTCAATATGCTGAAAGTGCGAAAAGAGACTATTCAATTTCATACATTTCAATACAACAAATCCCAAGTAGCAGTCTAGACACGGCCACATCACCATCGCCATCCCAAGTCCACCGTGCATTAGGCTGCAATACAAGTGTAAAATGATAAATGATTTTTATGAAGAGGCTGCTGGCATGCCCTCTAAGCAATATTCAAAGCATGCAATATTTTAATGCTAATTAGGAGGTATAGACACATCTGCAACAACACAGAACACAGTTAAAGCCAGCACAAACTACACAGTATTACCAGCCATACTTTTACCCCTGGCACCAATCGCGCTTGAATGTTAGGAATTGCTTAGATTTTTTAGTATCGTAAATGAGTGACTATGTTCTTAGAAACGAATTTCACACTAGTTATTTTTCCAGAAAGACAAGCTCTCTATATATAAAGGACAATATAAACATAAATACTTCTATTTTGCAGGAATTTTATAGAATTGAACACCTGTGGTAGTGGGATGCAGCAGCAAATGGGATACAAATGTACAGAGAACCAAAGCGATGCTCGTAGCATTTGTTCCCTCATTTTAGCACACCATATGAGGTAAACTACAGCAGAATCTTGATGGCACGAATCTTGCAAGGTCAGGAAAAACATTCACATAAGTGGTAATTTCCATCACCGAAAAACATGGAGAACTAGGATGACAAACAGTTGTGCTGCTATACTTGCAGACAACTTTTCTTGGCAATGAAGGGAAGGCTACGGAGCCAAAGTGGCTGTGTGCCTCCGCTAAACAATATAGTCCCACAATTGCGTTCATGTTTTCCGCGTGAAAATCATAAAAAACAAGAGTATTTTATTATCTGATTACGAAGAGATGAAGCACGTACCAAGGTGATATTCATATTGGTTTTATTTTATGTAGTGGTATTTTGCGTTGTTGCACGTGTGAAACGGTCGCACGTTTTATGTGCACCTCACAGTCAAAATGGCATCTTTGTCTTCAGGTGAGCGATCGTCGCCCTCCAGGCACTCCGACGACTCGCCGAAGGAGCTTCTGGCGTATTTCACTCACAAATGGCTGTCTAAGCCGATGTAGCAAATAGTATGCAGTGTTATTATTCTAACACAGCCAGGGGCGGATCCAGGGACCTCCTTTGGGGGGGGGGGGCGGTGGTCGGGGGGGGGGGGTATTGCAGAGCTCGCACTAACTGAAGGGAACAGGGTGAGAAGGCGAAGACATTGCATTAAAGAGACACTAAAGGGAAAAGCCCTTTTTCCCGTATTAGTATTTCAAATTCACAACACCGAAAACACCACCCTCACCCCGAGAAAACGAAGGGAAGGAAATTGTAGGTGGAGACGCCACTTTGACATTTCCGCACCAAATCACGTGACTTCAGATTTTTACGGCGTCTACTACGTCATACCTGGTTCCTAATTTGTAAAAGAGAGATGAAGAGGAAGGCCGGGAGGTTAACCAGATATTAACAGCTCATTAGTAAAAATGAAGGACATCGTACTGCGAGGTGGCCATAGACATAACGTGTCAAGTTTCAGGAAATTTCAGTGAGCGAATGTCGCCAAATACGTAAAAACGTTTGAAATCCGTGAAGGCACGCGACGGAGAGGAACCAGCGTCCGAGAAAACCGAGCCGCGAATGTCACGTTGCTTCTCGTTTCGTTCAATTGAAACATCAGTATCATGTCTCAGCTTCATCTAAAAAACTTCGGAAGCAAATGTACACGAAACAAATTCAGTAATGATCTACTTACGTCGCAATGCCTCCCTCGGTAAAAGTTCCTCCTGGTACGACGCAGCTATCTCGCTCGCTGTTTGATGTTTTCTTTTTCTCGTGGAGCAAGAAAAAAGCTTGTCTCCTTTTGCAATGTCGTTTGAGTAGCCAAGAGCATATGAAGTCGGCATCGCGCTGCAGCTGGTGCCACCTTGCAGATGGTAAATAGCGCAGTTTCACTGGCCGGGCAAATGTTTGCCTGTCGTTCTACGCTCCCTCATGGTGTCGTTCTTCGGCGAATAAAATTCACGGCTATCATCGTAGGGAGGGGAGGACGGTCACGCATATTTACAGCAGCTCAGAGGCTAAGCGCTTAGACGTCTCCCCCCTTGGGAGACAGAAATTAGCGCCTTTTTTCCCCCCTCAGAACCACTCATCAGAGGCGGCGCCCAAGAAGCCTTTCACATTGTTGGAAGTGGCGCCCTGTGTGTGTGCCTCTCTCTCTCCGTCACCTTCGCCTCGGATGATCGAAGAAGCAACACCACCTAAACTGCCTTCGTTGGAAACGTGCATAGGAAAGCAGAAAGGGTCAAAAAGATGTGGAGAGACAGAACATGTGGAGGAGATTCCTCTTTCCCCTTATTGTGTTCTGTCTTAGAAAAAATTCAAATTTACTTCGTAGCTCATGAGGGCTTACAACCCTTCCTGAAACAAAGCATTGGAATGCTCCTCCTACTGACGCACTGTCTTTTTTGTTTTTCATGGATGTCCCCCCGCTGCTCGTGTCACAAGAAAATCTCCGTGCCACTCTCACTTGAAATGGCTCCAGCCAAGTTCGTAGAGAGCCCGACGTTTCGGGACCGATTCGGTCCCTTCCTCAGAGGGTGACTGTGTTGTGTGTGTGTAAGTGGTTAGAAGAAGAAAAGGAAATAAGGCACCTAATTTCTGCAGCCCTATAGGGAGCACGGCGCAGTGCCTTATGAGGAGGGGCACGTGGGGGGAATAAAGATAGGTAAAAGAAGAAAAAGAAGGCGGAAAGGAAGGCGAAGGCGCAAGCACACCCAACAAGAAGGGAAGGAAGAGGAGAAATAAGGAGAAAAAGACTTGGAGACGGTCGATGGAGGTCGAGGACGGGGCACCGATGCGGCGAGAGCTACGAGGCGGCCGGGGATCGCGGACGGCGGCGGCCGATCGACGAGAGCCACGTGGCGCGCCAGGAGATCGCGGTCGACACAACCGTTCAGCTTGAGTTCCACAGAGCGAATCTGTTGGTCATGGAAGCATAGCCGCGTCTTGTTTCACCACGGCTCCGGCTTTCCCTTTCCTTCACGTTTCGGAGGCCGTGAACGTATACTGAGGGCATTGTTCCTAGCAAGCGGTTCACATTCGCAGGTGTGTTCTGAATGTACCAGGACACGAGCAAGAGCCTCCTTCCCAGATGTCTTTCTGTTTCTGGAACAGAAGCGCTGTCAAAGTCGATCTTATGGTCGTGCTTCTCAGTGCTGTGCAAGAGCGCTGCGTTGCACTTCCATCTTCCTGGCGTCGTTCTTATGTTGGCGTATTCTTTGCGGGAAACACTTGCTCTCGCCCATGTAGCTGGCTGGACAATCAGAATACAGCACCTTGTAGACTCTGCCTTGGTCTTGCTCCTTAGAAGGCCGATCCTTCGGCCGCGGTAGCAAGTGGGTGAGCGTTGACGCAGGCTTGTTAATCACCGTGACCCCCGCTTTTTCGAGAATCCTGGAGAGCTATCCACTGATGCCCGGCACATACATATGAATGGTGGTGGGGGGTTAGAAGAAAGAGACGCCTAATTTCTGCAGCCCAATAGGGAGCACGGCGCAGCGTCTGCGCTGGGCTGGATTCTTCGATCCTATTGTTGCCGGTGGAGTGGCCAGGGAGGGAGGGGGTCGCGTAGCGTGTCTTTCGCAGGTGCCTCTCCGCGGTACGATCAGAGCCGTATATCCCTGGGTACGATGGTTGTCCTCTCGATACAAGGCGCGACACCCGGCGGATAAACGCTTCCGTGTACCCGTTCTTAAGTATCTCGGCGGCGATCCTCTTCTCTCTTTCTCTCCCCTTCTGACGTTCAGATTGTTCTTGTACGTGAAAGGAGCGCCGAAACCACGGAAGCAGTCGGATGACAGGCCGTGAAATGCAAATACCCGCCGGTGTGCGTTGGCTTTCTATACGCCGTGAAGGTCACGCGCTCGCCCTGCCGTTTGACTGCATCATCGAGAAACGGAAGCGTCCCGTCTCGCTGGTCGACGGAATTCAGATGTTCGACGAAGCTGTCTACCAGTAGCGTAGCCAGAAATTTTTTTCGGGGGGGGGGGGGGGGTTCAGCCATACTTTATGTATGTTCGTGCGTGCGTTTGTATGTGTGCATGCATATATACGCAAGCAAAACTGAAAAATTTCGGGGGGGGGTTTGAACTCCCCAACCCCCCCCCCCCCCCCCCCCGGCTACGCCACTGGAACACGGGTTGTTGTCGCGCCGGGGCTGTCATCAGGGCAAGTCGATGTAAGGAAGAAAACTTCATAGAAGTTCACAATTGTGGCGGTTTGGGCGTGTCGGTATGACATTATCAATAAATTCTGAGCGCACAAACAGACGAGGACAAAAAACAAAAACACGAGGACAAATAGCGCCTGTGTGTCATGCGTGTTTTTGTCCTCGTCTGTTTGTGCGCTCAGAATTTATTGATCATTTATACAAGTGCTTACATTATTCAGATTTCAGTGAACAAGCACAGCGCTCCCCGGTGCACCGGATTTATTAAGCGTGGTTGGGGTCCACCCCCTTTTCCCTCTCACCACGCGGTAACCAAGATTCCACCAATCCAGGGCATTGGTATGGTCGTAATTATGATGAGCCCACACCTGCACTTCAAAGGTTTATGTCCCGTCGGCCGCGCAGATCTCTACCCCGCGTTGTTAGCACTTGTACGAGGATTATACGCTCGGCCAAAGATCGTCGGTATGGCGCCGAAGCGACGGCACGACAACAGGTGCGCGATTGTTGCTCCCCCTCAGCCCCCGCCAGGTCGCTTGCAGTATGTGAGAAGCGAGGGTACACCTTTCAAGGGGTAAAATGTGACAAGCGCGACCACAAAATTGACTTTGACGGCGCTCCTGTGACAGAAAGGAATCTCGGAAGAAGGCTGTTACCCGAGTTTTGGAAAATTCAGAACACACCTGCAAACATTGACCGCTCGCTGGGAACAGTGCCTCCGAAACAGTGTCTCCGAAACGTGAGGGAAATGGAAAGTCGGGGCCTTCTTGATCAGAAAAGGAGGAGACAAACCGTCACTAAATAAATTGCATTTCTCCGTACCGGACCAGTGGCGGCACACGTGCGTGCGGAGAAGGTTTCGGAGCTGCGCATGTGCTGGTTGCAAAACAAACTATTTATTTTAGAGAGTATCTAAAATACTAATTATGATTGTTAATAAAGGGAAAGTAGACAACCACCCATTTGTAGCACAAAGCCACAAGGAAATCCATACGGATTTCTCAGAAAGAAAAGTTTAGTTGCCAAAAATTCGCCCTGGTCCGGGGTTCGAACCCGGGACCAACGCCATTCCGGGGCGGTCGCTCTAACCAGGAAGCTGGCAATTGGCAGCGCGAGGGCGAATTCATCGACAACTCGAAGCACATGGACACAAGTATTGCAAAATAAGTTCTGCGGAAACCCGCAAGGTGGCGGAAGGGTTAATAAAGGGAAAGTAGACAACCACCCATTTGTAGCACAAAGCCACAAGGAAATCCATACGGATTTTCTTCAGAAAGAAAAGCGTCTTAGTTGCCGAAAAATTCGCCCTGGTCCGGGGTTCGAACCCGGAACTAAGAAGCTTTTCTTTCTGAGAAATCCGTATGGATTTCCTTGTGGCTTTGTGCTACAAATGGGTGGTTGTCTACTTTCCCTTTATTAACCCTTCCGCCACCTTGCGGGTTTCCGCAGAACTTATTTGCAATACTAGCTTGTGTCCATGTGCTTCGAGTTGTCGATGAATTCGCCCTCGCGCTGCCAATTGCTAGCTTCCTGGTTAGCTCAATTGGTAGAGCGACCGCCCCGGAAAGGCGTTGGTCCCGGGTTCGAACCCCGGACCAGGGCGAATTTTTCGGCAACTAAGAAGCTTTTCTTTCTGAGAAATCCGTATGGATTTCCTTGTGGCTTTGTGCTACAAATGGGTGGTTGTCTACTTTCCCTATTTTAACCCTTTCGCCACCTTGCTGGTTTCCGCAGAACTTATTTGCAATAATTATGATTGTCTAAATCACTAACAGGGGAGCCTACTCATGACAACAAAATTTTCACAATGGTAAGTGGGGGCACAGAGGAGATTGCAAGCATTGCGCCACTTGCTCATCTCGACGTGCACGTCGTATCATTTTAACAAATAAAAAGAAGACAGCAATGACAAAGCAGAAGAGCAACATCATCACAGACGACGAATTTTAGCTGGTAGCACAGTGCTTACGCATATTTACGTAAACTTTGCAAAGGACTTCCTCCGTGATACCTTTAAAAAAATCAACTGCGCATTTTGTAACCGAAAGAATAAATAACAATGCGCGAAGCAACATTATATTGGGCTGAAAGGGAGAAAAAATGCTGCAATATCTCAGCGCGCAACATATCGCTTGTACTTTTGCAAAATCGGTTCAGTTTATGTGACATTGCTTCAGCACCTTTGAAACTTCTCAGCACAAAATTCTTGGCAGTCTTTCTTTCATCCAAGTCAAACAATGAATGTTCATATTCTTTGTAAACACAACATGCATGTCATATGAAAAAAAAGATATGCTTATGCAAAAAGTACTTAATTCAGGAACTGATGCATATTGTTAGAGCGGATTCTAAAGGATATTGGTATATTCCTCGTAACTGCGTTAAAAGGGTGGCAGAGAGGTACACTCTAATCGCTGCTTTGAACAGGTCGATGACGCCAAAGAGCAGGATATATTTGGCTGATTACTGGCGTGCCTGGTACCTCGAATACTGCGGCTTGCACTTATAGGTGACGTTTCAAGTCTTCCTGAACTAAAAAAAAAAAACAACATTTCAATGGTGTCGATATGAAATCTAAAGTTCTAAACGCCGGTTATATCTAAAGTGGCATAGCGCAGGTTTTTTTTTTCTTTTTGAAACGGGACGAGATGAAGGGGACACACACAAGCGCTACTTTCAACTTTCAAAGTAGCGCTTGTGTGTGTCCCCTTTATCTCGTCCAGTTTCAAAAAAATTACACCATCTCCCGCTAAAGGGAACCATGTGTAGATGTGAAGCAGCGGGCGCTAACGCTTACACTGGTGGCGGCGTTGACGCTGGCGCTCATTGCAGCGTTGCGCAGAAGAGAAAAACTGGGGAGGCGCAAAGCAGGCAGTGATGGAACAGTGTTTCCTACTGGAACATGCCAATCGCTGCTAATGGGCAATGAGAGACAGAAGACTCCGACTGGACACAGAGACCCGCACTCCGCTTTTTTAGTTAACGCGCACGCTGCGAATTTTTATTGTTCAACAACGCACAGGCGAAATCTTCCACCGGCACCACCTTGGAGGTCAAGATCCATTGCCATATATACCGGATGGCCAGTGAACGGTTGTGCAGCGCGAGCAGTCGGTTTTTTCAACCAAGAAACTCGCTAGCAGACGCTGCCTGCGTCGGCATCGCGAGGCGAGAGAGGGGGAAGCGGGAGTAGAGGAGAGAAAGGGGATGACACGCATGCGCAGTGGGAGTGTGAACGCCGTGGGCAGGGATGCGTAGAGGAGAGAGGGAGGAGCGTAGGAGAGGAGAGAGAGGGGGGACGCGCATGCGCAGGGGGAGTTAGACGCCGCGGGCAGGGATGGAGAGAGGGGGTAGTGTAAGAGGGGGAGAGAGGGAAGGGAGGCGCATGCGCAGTGAGGGTGTGGTTGCCGTGGGGAGGGATGCCTAGAGGAGAGGGAGGGGGAGAGGAGGTTTTTTATTTTTATTTTTTCTTTAACTGTTTGCGCATGCGCAGTAAGGGTGGGCACGCGGCACACCACCACCACCACCACCACCGGATTAAGCTTCGCCATAAGATGCTTCACATCTAAAAAAACCTGCGCTATACCACTTTAGATGTTGTACCAACAAGGCCAGAAGTGAGCCCTTGCCGGTTATAGATTTGTGCTTGGCCTACGCTTACCTTGCGTCGTCGGGACGGATCAAGAGGCAACCATAGTACCAGTCTCCAGATTCATACGGCTCGGGTGGCAACACGCATGCACACGATACTCACAGTCACGGGACTGTGGAACAGTCGGTAGCCGCCTGTGCTTTTTCAATGCGCACCGGTGTTGCCCGCCAAATTCGAGAGTGGATATCCTTGGCCTAAACAATGACGATGCAGCACCTTTCTTTTCACTCCTACGCTGTAAGACGCCCTTTGTGTTTTTTATGCAGCGCAACGTCAAAGCTGCATCTGCCGCTTATTTGCGCGTCGCGAAAGCAGTGCTCCTCCTTTCTCGCTCGTTATGCTTTTGCCGCTCCTAATTCCAGTAAAGGCTCCCAAACATCACAAATTCCGTGACAACGGCACAGTATTTCTGTTCTTGACTCCGGCATCCTAATCCCTGCAGGTGCATCGTTTCAAGAACTTCTTAACTTTCAGTTCTCACAGGGGAAACGTCGTGGCAAGCGACAAGCTACACTGGGAGCGCCGTAAAAAGCGAAACAAAAAGTTTTTCGTTGCCACAACCTTCTCTGGCTAAGATATGTCAGCGATGTGTGCAGTCCAGCATCTTGTCTTTACACCGCGAAGAGGCTTTGTTAAGCTGCCACCCCTTATTGCTGGGGAAGCAAGGGGGGTTGGGAAGGTGAGATTCTTGGACAGAGAAGAGGAGGCCACCTCAACCATCCCGTGCAGTGTTAAAAGAGAGGCTCAGCGTCGTTGGGAGAGGGACAGTTAAACAATTTGGAGGGAAGAATAGGGGCACCACCTCGAGAATGGAATTCCCACAACACCGAGCACCCATTAGCAAAATCGGTGGGTGTTCGATGGCTCTGGGAATAGAACCCGGTACCTCCTGCATTGGAAACAGATGCTCTAACCGCTCGGCTACCACTGGCAACGTCCATAGGCAACCTGACAAAGGGGGGCGTACGAGAGGCACTGAAAGGCAGGGGGTGGCTGCAGGGGCTTTGGGGGGGGGCGATCGCCCCTACCGCCCCCCCTCAGGATCCGCCACTGGTGTTGACTGGGGTGCCGCGTACGTGGGTGTCGAACGTCACCATGAATGGTTAGACCTTAGAGCGTCGACATTCACGACTACTTTTTCTTTCAACAGCTGTATTTACAAATATGGACAGTGAGTAAGATGATTACAGAGACATCTCCAGATCTCGACTGACGACGCCGAGCCTTCTCCCCCTACATTGGTCGTGGCCTATTGCAAGAGGGAAAGGATGAATGGAGACCTGGTACAACACATTCCAATCGGCGCCGGGGCAGCAGGCAATGCCCTCGCGTCGGCCTGTAGTTGTCCTCGCTCCCCCTTTTTCCCTCCAAAACGAGCTGGAGATCCCAAGGCAGGGAAAACTTAGCTACGTCGCACGGGCAGGTGGAAGAAATGCATGGGAAAGCGCGTTCGGCGTGGTTCACGCGGCCGCCTCGGAAGGCACCTGCACAGCTGTGCACGTCGTTATCCTCCTTTTCGGGGGGATGTAGATTCGTTCACAACACCTGACAGCCAAGTTCGCCGCAGCAGCCTAAAAAATTCCATGTGCCGAAAAACTGCTGTCGAGAAGGTGCCGGGGGGAGGGGGCGGGGTGCGTGGCTTTTGGGGGGGGGGGGGGGCAATCGCCCAATCGCCCAATCGCCCCCCCCCCCCTTGGATCCGCCACTGAACACAGCCGTAAGTTGAAACGCGAGCCGAACCGGACTACTTTGCGGAGGAGTACATGTGTGTAGCTACGCCCCCGTAGCTTTCCCTTCATGGCCAACAAAAGTTCCCGCGAATATAATATGACTAATAAGGTAAAAGGAAAAAAAAATGAATAAACGAAAGTGGAAAATCCTTTTATTCTTTGTTGCTCAGGGCTGCAGCAACATTACAGACCATTCTGGATGATTGCCAGAACAGTGGTATTCACGGAACGAAACCCCACGGGAGTACGAGAGGGAGCAAACAGCATATAGGTGAGCTGAGGGAATTCAGAGATGTTTTCAGCACATGAAAAAATACAGAATTATTATAGCTGGTAGTCAATATTGGCAGGCATTGTTCTTCAAGGTTTGAAATTGAAGACTGTGATGACTTTATAGGATACTAGTGGTGTCGCAATTTGACGAGCGCCGTTCAGTGGCGGGGGGGCAGGCTGCTTTTTGCAAACTATCGGTGCAGGTTTGGGGTAAGCAAGACAGAAAGCAGGCTATTTCGATTTTCCAGTGTCAGGACTTATTTTCAATCCAACCCAAGCCATCCGGAGACCATTGTGTGTAGTTCTATCAGACAGAACGAGGCCACTGTTTGTTCTGTGCCTGCTTTGTGCCAAAATGATTGACAGCATTGCCGTTTCCGGTTGCTATTCTCATGTCCTGACCATGAGACGAGCCTCGACTAATCCGGTGCGGCTCCCTCTTGTCCTCTCTTAACGTTTCGTTCCATCAACGCTTCCGTTTTGTGAGAGAACGCGTACTCAATAAACCCCCATATCAGTGGCATTGCCAGGGGGTGGCACACCAGGCCTCTGTCCCCCCCCCCCCCATTTTTTTTCTTTTTTGCCATCGCATGCGGAGCATACCATGACACTCGACCATATCTGCCTGCTCGGCCCCTGCCACAAATCAAGGAGGTTCCCTCCCCAAAAAATATGTCTGCCTACGCCCATGACCCATACTTATGTAGGAACTATGAATGCAGAGCCCAGTGAAAATGTGAGTGTCCAAGCGCACACAATTATGCGCAACTGCACCCTGAATCCGAGTATCATGGAGAGCTTCTCATACCATCACTTCTACCGTGAAAAAAAAAAAACATAAGTGAAAGAATGCTTGACATAGAATCAGGCCCCGGAGACTCTCAAGTTCCAGTGATCTTAAGAGTGTAGCTGACTGGGCTAGTTGGTTATGCATACTTAAATTAACAGCGCAAAGAACGGACGCCGCACAAAGGAAACACACAGGACAAGCGCCAGTCCAGTGATCGCCGCAGAGGGCGAAAAAATCGACCGCAGCGAGTTCCATCGAAATGCGCATTTAGTGGAAC
>JALIZH010019342.1:0-32873 GCA_030522465.1 Rhipicephalus appendiculatus
GTCCATACAAAATCACCTGGCTTTAAATATCGCAAAAACGAAAGCTTTGATGTTTCTTCAACGTCATAAGAAATGCCTCACATATTTGCTATTTATTAATGGTACATCAGTTGAATTCGTTCAGTCCTTCAAAATCCTAGGCATCTATTTTTTCTGCTACAATGTTATGGGATGGACAAATCGATTGCATGGTCAAAAAACTTTCACGTATACTCGGCGACAGCTTTCCTTGACAGCACTGTGGAAGCTACAGAACCAGAGCGCATGTCTGCTTCCGCGCCAAAAAAATAGTACTGAAGTTTATTGATAATTTTCTCATTTGCCTTGCTGAAATAAATACTGCTTTATTTATTATGAGACTTAAACAGTTGCGGGAAGTTGCAGGCAAAATACAGTTATCGTTCATCTTGCAAGAATATTTTCCTTTTCTTTCTCATTTCTTAGACAGCACCACCTTTTCAGCCACCCGTTTTCCAAGGAAACATGGCGTCCGTGACGTCACTGTGCGGCCGAATACGCGCTGTTTAGTTCTCCAACAAAAATATACTCGTAATAGGACACTAAAATGTACTCTGAATAATCGAAATGTTTCTCCCATTCATAATTTTCAAGTATGTGTTTTTCTAAACGCGTTAACGATGCGAGCGAGCAAAACCGAAATCTGCCGCAAGCTGCCGAACTACTTGCGGAGCAACGCGAATGTGTGGATGCCCAGCCTCCGTAGCCTTCGCTCCAATGTCAAGATAAGTTGTCGCCGAGTATAGTATTGCATAGCGAAACTGTGCAGTGTTTCCGGTTACAGTAAATCTGCTCCTTTATAACTCGCTCTTATCTTCCACTCTGAACTATGGTGCTATTGTATGGGGCACAACCACAAATGCTAATGTTATAAAATGATTTCTACTGTAAAAGCGAAATGTCAGACTAACTTAAGATGCCCTGTTTGTCACATGCAGCTGAATTGTTTTGCAAAATTACACGTCGTAAGACTTCCATCAGTTTACGAAGACAGGTTTTTCCGTTATTACAAACTATCCACAAAAAGCCAGAACACCACTTTTGCAAAACTTAGTCAATCTTAAAACAAACGCTGTTGTATACAACACCCGTAATACAGAGCAGAGGAAAATATAGCACGATGTCGTACTAACTACGGGAGGCAAATGTTCCGTTACCAGCTACCGTCACTGTTAAACCGGTTACAACGAAAATACATGCCGTTGAAATTGCAAGTGTAGCATTAAAATAGCTTCATGGTATGTTTATATAAACAACATTGTTCACAACATTGTTCATATTATCAGAACCTTCTATACAAATCTTTTCAACTTTCGCGATGGTTTATTTATGTTGCCTTATATCAACGTCGTCAATTTTTTACGTAATGTTGTTTCACCTACCTAAAACCTTTTTTCGCTTAAAGGTCTCCTGTTATGTCCTGTCATATCAATGTTAAACAACCTTCCACTATACTCCGTTTCACAAGCTGTTGGCAGTACAGTGGAAGGTACGTGTACCCTCAGCCAATCACGACAGAGCGCACTACATAATTGTGTTCCTACGCGAATGTCGCTTCCGTGAATCTGACAAGCCTGGGTGGAAAAATGTGTACTATACTAATTAACTTTTTAATTTTGTAGCAGGTGGCGCTTGGCACCATCTTCATCTGATCTGTTTATTTTTTGACGGGCCGACTTCCGTTCCAAAGGAACTGGCTTTGTCTATTAATATTTAGTGTCACTTGTTCCTATGAATTTTCGTCACATCAGAGATTTTTTTTAATTGATTACGCCACGGGTATAAAAAAAATATTTACTTTAATCATTCAATCAATCAATTTAAGTGAATCATTGAGTCAATTAACGAGCGATTCATAGAATCAATCAATCCGCTGCTTTATTTTCCGACATAAAAAAAAATGGTTTTTTTTTTATGTTTGTTACTCTCACTTCAACAGTACTGAATGATCCCGTCCTGTAAGCAACACGCAATGATTGCCATGAGGCCGTTAGGAGGGCTCACATCTCATCGTCCTCCAGAACTTGTATTTGGCGTTGCAGCTCCCGCAGAAACCGGCGGCGACTTTGCACAATGCGCCTCGCTTCTTTCATAAATGCGTTCCGAGAGCGTTCCTTGTACTTGAAGCCACGCTGCTTCAGCATCCTCTGCATCGTCGTTGTGGACACGGCCCTAGCGTCTCGTCCTCTTCGAAACGCTGCACCACCTTGGCGATGGCTGGAATTTCACCTCCCTCAAAAAAGACGTACACCACCAATCGAAAGACGCTCAGGTCAAAATCGTCCAGCTTCTTCACCCGATCACGGCCTTTCCAATAAAACGCTTGTTCGGTGGTAGGACTGCCCGCGTTCCCCGCCAGCGCTTTCCACCGACAGAGCGTTCGCTCGCTCACCTGGATAGGTTTTTCCGTCCTCTTGGTGAGTGAATCCAAGCTTGCACTTTCCCCGCACTCGACGCGAAGCGCTAGCGTTTAAAGTTATCTGCTTCGCCAGCTTGGGAAAATCGCGCACACTCGATGGATGGCTATCCGGCGACAGTTTGCGGGACGCGTTGCACACACACGACCAACTCGGGCGACGCCATGTTGCCGAAATGCGGCGCATCACCACCTCACAACAAGCCTCCGCTCAGCCGCGTCCATGCGGGCTTTTTTCTATTCATTTCACGAATTATTAAAACACTTTGGACGCTTTAAAACATCAATCCGTACCATACTGTCACGTTATGCGTTTGCAGTGTGCAAAATAGTGCTGGATTGCCAAAATAGTTGAGGGACTATTTACTGTGCTCACGCAGCCCTGATTGGACGAGAGAGCTCTACCTTTGGCTGCACTGCCAACAGCTTGTGAAACGGAGTATAGTGTGTGTCATTAACTCTTGCGTACCTTGTTGTTCAATCTGTTTCTATCTGTTTCTATTTGTTATTATTTATTTGTCCTACGCACTGTCTGCTGCTGCCATTCTAAGGGGAATGTCACCTCGTCAGGCTGCTCATTGCAGTAGCTTTTTAGTGACAGCTCCTTTCTTTCTTTTACAGATAAATAAGCATTTAATTGAATTGAATTGAATAGAATTGAATAAGCAGTATAATACCCCATGCCGATATCTCGGCCGCATCGGCCGTTGTTCAAAACGCAGGCCTCCGCCGGCGGAGGACAGGGACTGCAGTCGTTTCGTAACATGATGGGCTCGTTCGTCATCCACTGTGCAGAACTGAACAAGGGGTGAGCATCTGACGTCACTACACGTAGCTTTTATCTCCGGTTCCGACATCAGTGACGCCGACAAAACAGAACCGCGAACGGCGCACGTTAAGCTATATTCAAACCAGTGGCGTAAATCCATAAAGACCACAAGGAAGGACACACATCTTGCAATGGCGGCCATTTTGTTTTTATATATATGTTTTATTTTTAATCATATAACATTAAAATTATGCATTATCATATAATAATAATAATAATAATAATAATAATAATAATAATAATAATAATAATAATAATAATAATAATAATAATAAAACATCAGCATCCGCGCCTGGTCAGAAAAAATAGCACCGAGTATCCAATAGTAAGCGACATTACATGGCGAAGTTAGTTTCTAATAGCAACTCGTTGGCAGGCGCTAGCATTTTTGCAGCTGCGTCATTCGGGTTAAATTATGCAATAAAAATTGCACCAATTTTTGTGCTAACGCTTGTAGGTATTCGCCATCGTGTGTACCGGCTAGGAGTACTTAGTTTCTGTTCAGTGAAAGTGCTTCAGATTTCAGAGTTGGTTTTACGGAGAGTGCGTTGTCCTTGACTGTCAAGAAATTCAAATGTGACATTTGGAGGATAAATATCGAGGAGGGACACTTGTATGGGGTGTCCCCCCCCCCCCAGCCTGAACACAGGGGGGTCGGACCCCCCTAACCCCCCCATGATTTACGCCACTGATTCTCACGACGGACGTGATCGCGGACGAGTCAGTCACGTGACATGTGACGTGATTCGGATCCCCTCCGCAGCCAGGATTCACACGACTGGGGGAGACTTCACGCTACAAGCGAGGATTTCGGCATTGCTCCCCGAGGATCCCAACTGTGATTTGGGCCTCGGGTCGTTTCACGAATCGCACCGCGCGTAACGAAGCGGGAACGCGGGAACTGCTGACGTATGGTGACGTAGTACGCAATACGCGGGTTCGAATCGCGATTTGGTCCGTCGTGTGAATACAGCTTTACCGGTACCCCAATGACACGCAATTACACTGACGAAATAGCGATAACTTATTCAATGCCAAGAAGGCTTTAATTTAAATCTTACGGTGGTGAAATGACGCCACAGGTGGCGCTTCTACCTAGGTCACGTGACTTTTCCGGATGTGACGTCGGCCGGAAGTTCCTCTATTGCGCTAATTAGGGTACGGAAAGGCGTCTCAAGTAACTGGTCCCTTTTCTTTATTTTTCTTCGCAGGTGGCCCATACCTTCTTTCTCCCATGAGCCCATGTATATATACGGCATTAATACTATATGTAAGTCTTTTTTTGTTTTTCATATCTCTGTGCGACCTACGGCAGGCTACGTAAAATGTTCAGGTGCACGACGCGTGAGGGAGGCGACTCGGTGTCGAAGCCAGGACCGCGTTCATTCGTCTTGCGCAGGTTTTCTCGCTTTGGTATCTTTTTCGACAATATTGTGGCGAAGTTTAAGCCGGCCGTAATCTGTCCAACGCGAACGAAAATTCCCAGGCAGGTATGCGCCGCGGGTATTGGGCAAACCCCACTACCGAGTGCAGCAGGTGCGAGCGTTAAATGAAAACTCTGCTCGGCGAAGTGGAGCTCGTGAAACACGTGAAAGAGAGAGAGAGATGAGGTGTTCTTTGACGTGCAACTAGATCTAAGCACACGGGCCTCAAACATTTCTCTCTCGTCGAAATGAGGCCACAACCGCCCGTATTCGACCCCACGACCTTCGGGTCAGCAATCGAGCACCATAACCGCTAGGCCAGCGCGGCGGGCAAATTTATATCGAATTTATGCATGGTGAACGTTCCAGCATAATTTTGCTCAGGATGGAGGCTAATTAACTGTCAGGATAATTAATGAGATTGAATGAGTTCATTGAAAGAACAAAATAATTTTGTACGTAGTTTGGATGTCGTGCTTTGCATTACTACCGACAGAGAGAGAGAATCAACTTTTGTTGTACAGCAAGCAAAGTTCTTCGTCCTCCAGAAATTCTCGTTTTTTTTTTCAATTTTATTTCGGAAAAGAAATCGAAGCGGTACGGCAGATGACAGCAAAGGAAAATGTAAACGCCGGATTATAGTACTATGCGAGCTCACCCCTTCCGGCGTTCTGGTTAAACGTGTGAGATGCTGTACTGCAGAAATTTAAGTGAGGGTGCTATCATAAAATTAATGGCTTTTTTTTTTTTCGCAGTCGTCCCGTATCCGGTGTTCGCATGGGCCTACATGCACAGCAGGAGCAAACTGTGAGTCCACGCCATTGCCGATTCCTTTTACAATATAGCATGTTCTACGTACTGCATGGGCACCGCCATTTGTGGCTTTTACACGAACGATTTAACAGTGTTGCACGTCGTGAGATCAAATGAATGAGTCACGGAACGCCCGATGCATACAGGCATAATATAGGCTGCATTGACACGCAGCAGCGTACTGGTAGCACCGGTCACTGTATAGTTGTTACGGATACAAAACGGCACTGTTAAAAGCTCAAGAGGTGGCATCGTCTGAAAAATCTATGATCGCACTAGGTAGTGTGATAGGTTCCCTTAGGAAGCGTTACATCAAGAATGTGAAAATGGCTTATTTTATTGTGATAACAATTATATGAACACTCCAAACGCATATTTGCTGTCGGCGTCGGTGTCGTCGTCATGTTCCGCATAAATTCCAAATCGATAACACCACCCCGCAACTCGTATGTTCTGTGCGCGGCTGAAAGAGGGCTAGCGCTGGCGACGAACACGACTGAATCAGATATATGAAACGAGCCTGTCGTCTCCGACTCGCGAAAGGCGCATGGAGGGGTGCCGGAAACTGGCCTACATGGCTCCGGCAGCAAATGAGTACTTTGACTAGACGGTCGTGGCCGCCCTTAGTCGCGCGCTCCGTATCTTTACAAGGAATCGGCTGACAGCTCATACCTTAGTATGTGTTGTGATTCTCATCGCAATGTTTGGTTGAAGCCATAGACGACACGAAGGTCGTTTCGCTCGCTGCAACGGCCGCTTGCTTGCTTGAGTGACGCCTGGTCTGATGCCAAAGTGGTGAGCTGCTCGCCACACATCGTATAAAATTCCAATTTGCTGTTGTCGCATTCAGTGCTTCGCCCTTGCGGAGAAGCTGCGGAGAAACTGTTACCGTTGCCAGGATTCGTAGACATCTGTGCGTGGCGCCATCTTTCGGCGGCAGTAACGGCGTCCTCCCACAATTGAATGGGGAATAGGCGAAAAAAATATCTGACGGAAAAAAGCTAGGTACAATAACCCTTTGAGACGCTATGTACACAATTGTGTACATGACTTGTTTTGGCTCCTTGTATGAACTAGGGGCTAAGAGAGAGCGAGATACATTGAGCTTCGGATAGATTAAACATCCTGCATAATAATTTTGTCATCATTTAACTTTATTTCGCAGCGTACTGTTGCGTATGATCACATTGCTGAAGACACTACCCCGTTCGACGAGTCGTTCGATGAGCCGCGTCCTGTGAGCCATGTTAAAAGTATACTTTTTCTTTGCTCTAAATGGACACAACGAAAAACGAATCTGTACTATATTTCTAGCCCGAGATTGCATTCCATTTGTGCCAAAATAGAGCATGACTGACTTCAGGATAAACAGATATTTAATTACAACCTAATTAGAGAAAGTTGCTATAACACACATAAATGAACACATTATGACATTATTTTTGTTGCAATATTATATTGAGTGCCTTGAAATAACGTTGTATTGTTTTGACCAATTTACAGACAGTTCTTAATAGGTGGCGTCTGAAAGGGATAAGTGACTCTTGGTTCTAAAGAGCAGGTACTCACTGGAACGTTCTGGTAAAATTGCAGCAACGCACACGAAGCGTGTGGTATACTAGTACAATTGAACTTCACCTATTAGAAACACGTGGGCTGCATTGTAAAATGTTGAACACTAGGAAACCACGCGATTTGCATTGCGACGGGGAAGTTTTTCGAGAAAATCCGGAAGGGTCTCTCTCCTGCGCTTTTTTGCTTGCTTTTTTCATCAGATATCAGTTCTTTTTTTCTCGCCTATTTCTCATTCAGTAACAGCAATCCACCACTGCTACCGGCGGGAGATGGCGCTACGTGCACAGGTCCCCAGTGTCCCCAAATCCTGGTCAAGTGTAGTTAGCTGTGCAGTGTAGCTGTTGTGTTGTGTAGTTGTGTAATCAAGCGTAGTCAGCTGTTGTGTTCACTTCGTGCTTCCCAGGCCATTCAGCATTCCCGTCTATGGCTTGAGGATCATCCGCGAGCTCTTCAAGGCCATCGACTACCGCGGTAAGCTTCGCGAGCGCAATGCCTACATTCAGCAGCGAGTATGCAAAATTTGGCGAGTCCCAAACGTTCTATAGCGTGCGCGGACAGGTCTACCAGCAGGTATAGAGGCCAAGTTCAGCGGTGGTGCTCACATACAAAGACGTTGCGCTTAATTCAAAGTGACCACAAATTCTTATTGGCATGACTGACTGTATTTCTCTTATTATGCTGGTTAAAACGAATTAATAAAAAAAAAACTAACTTACAATGACACAGCCTTGACAAAGAAATTTTAGTGTTTACGTTTTTAGCGAATCTTAAGCACCGAAATAATATTTTCGGCGTGTTATGATTGAAAAAGATAAGGGTTACGCAAACTATGATTGAGTGTAAAATGATAGACAGGAGCAAAGCAGAGTGAGTCACAGAAGCGGGGGTAACCGATATTCCAGATGTCATGAAGATAAAAAAACGGCAATGCCACGTAATGCGTGATATCGCGTAATGACAAATAGATAATGCATGATAACGCATGACAGATAACAAGATAACAGAGGAGAGATTGGGGGAATCCTCGTACTACCTCAGTTAGTACAGCTATAGCAGAAGGTGCTGCTAGTACATTGAGATGTTTATGAAACCATTTAAAAGAGCTATGCAACTTTCTCGTGGCTTATTGGGCGAGCAGTTAAATGACTGCGGAGATAACTAATTGACGCAAAAGAACAACAGACGAGGTGAAGACAAGAGACAGGACGGAGCGCTAACAAACTGATTCGTTTGTCCTTATCGCAGCCCAGTGGTGGGTAGGCAAGGACAGCGCCTCTGAAATTGCCTACCAGAAGTTAGAAGACTGCGTAAAGGACATCGAACGAATCTACAGGGTGTGTACTGTCAAGCCGTTGTATAAAGGGCTTACCGCGGACGGAATATGTATTTGGTGCAATTGAGTTCTCCAGAATACCGCAAGGTGGCGGGCGGAATGGTTACGGAAGGGATAACTGACAGAGCCACTGCCTCAGAAAGGTGTTGGTCCCGGGTTTGACTTCCGGACCAGGAAGAATTTTTCTTCAACTATGAAGCCTTTATGTTCTGGGATGCCCTCACGGGTTTCCTTGCGGCTTCGTGCCGCAAACGGGTGTTTGTCAATTATCCCTTTCAATATTACGCTCTGTGTTGGTTCTCCCTGATTGGTCATATCGAAATATGTCAGGACCCCATATGTGGGCAGCGCCGGCGGCGCGAAGAGTGACGACGTGGAGCAAATTGAATAGTATTCCGTTTTCCGTGTGTACGGTATAGAAGTCACTATAGAAGAAGTCTCACGCGACACGTATGCTTCACATCCATTAATATCATGTCGGTTCATCGGACATATCTGTTGTTCTCTGTGTCTCATGAGAATGTTCGAAACGTCTTATGCGCTGAGCATGTCTACTACTTTATACCTATCAGAGCGAGACTATGCAGCCATATCATGCTCGTTTTACTTGTTTTATTTGTCAGATCATATGAGAATTTTCGACAAGTCACATGCCCTGCGTGGGCCTCCTAAAATGACAATGACAACGAGGGTATACAGCTATCTCATGACCGTATACTGTCACGTTTTTTATGCGTTATATGAGAATTTTCGAGAAGTCACGTGTGCTGTGCATATCTACCACTAATGATTATGACAACGATGGTATGCCGCTATCTCAGGTCGGTGCAACGCACGTAAATGACTCCCACCGCATTTGAGCTTATGCTGCCGTGCCTCTTATATATACACTTCTTGGTATCTTTACACCGGTGCAATCCTGGTGGCATCTGATGTATAGTCTGACGGCATCTGGTCTAGCCTCGGCAACATACGTATACTGGCCTGGTGACATCTCTTGTGCAGCCAGTGATGGTCCGTACGCCGGTGGGGTTGGTGTTTGAGAGTGTGTCAGGCAGCATCACTGATCGCGGTTACGCCTTACGTTGTCTGACGGTTTCTCTCGCGTATGCAGATAAACGAACCAGTGGAGCGCTACGAGACCATTGCGGAGATCGCGGCTGTCCACGTACTCTTCAAGGTAAATAAATCGCCGTCTTCTTCTCCCAAGGCACGCAGGTCAACCCACTTTCTCGTGCCCAGAGGCATGTGTTGCGCTATCACAAGAAGCGCGATCAGGCGCGAGACATGGCAGACGATAAAGGCCTGACCACACGTACCCGTTGCAGTGCGTCAGCGCGTGGCTTTCTGACGGAGCGTCGCGCCCTCTCCCTTATGGAGAGAGAGGGCGCGTGGCTCCGCGAAGCTGCGCGCCCCCCTCTCTCCATAGGGGAAAGGGCGCGACGCCGCGTCAAAAAGCCACGCGCTGGCGCGCTGCAACGGGTACGTGTGGTCAGGCCTTAACGCAGCGGCTCACTGCGCTCCGCGTTCGCTCTGTTACGCCGACGACTGCGACGCCGCTAAACGAAGGAACGGAGGCCTAAACACGAGCGTCTATGCTCTTTCATTGCTTTGTGACGCCCTTTTCGTGGCCGAGGGAGGCCACCACATGTCCGCGCGCGCGATTCCACTGAAAAGCCGCGCGTTCGAAAAAAAAAGTGCTCAAGGTCACGAGGCGCGCGTCACGTACCTTCTTCTCCTGCGCCCTCCCTCCCCCGCTTAGCTTCCAGCGCTTTTGTCGGGACGAGGGAAGAGAGAAAGCAGTTACAGCGTGCGTCAGATTTTAAAGACGATAGTCTTTCTTGGGATACCTAAACGGAGAAATTTTGGTCTGTCTGTCTGTCCATCTGTCTGTCTGTCTGTCTGTCTCTTTGTCTGTTTGCCGGCACGTCGCACGATTCAGCTAGTTGGCCAAAGTTTAACCCCCCTGCCTTACGACCTCCAATGTTGATCGAGAAGCATGTGTTCATACGGGTGAGCGTGGGCAATTAAAATCAAATATTACGCATACCTGAGGCACAACATCAATACCGTAGTACTATTCACAGTGTTCCTTTAAAACAAAATCTATAGATACGTAATTATAAAGATCCTAGTGTTTATTACGCGGCGCTGAAAACGCGGCGCTGAAAATGTGCCGCTGTGTACAAGACAAGTCTCCGCCTAGTGATTTAACTTCGACGCGTCGTGCTACCACCTGGCAGCAGCATAGTTCAACACAAGCCGATGTTCCCCGGTAGCGCTGTAGATGGCGTCCTCTTCTGTTTTATCAATGCCAGCCAGATGCGGCTGATTCATCGTAGAAGAGCGCTGTCTCAGGCAAGGCAAAACATATATGGCCGCTTGATGAAATACGACCCACTCTACAAGACATGATCAGAGAACGCAGAGAAAAGACCGACGACCAAATTTCAGCGGAGAAACGCCGGCGTCCGTCTAAGCGTGCCCGGAAAACGTCCGAAAAACGAGCCCAGCGGCTAGCCCAGCTATTAAATTGTGGTACTCATGCCGCTCATGCAGTGCAGTCGGCACAAGACTATCGTCTTTCGACGACATTTGCAGCGAAGCACGCAGATACGCGGCCAATTTTTTGTACCTCCGCTCGTACTGGACGAATTCTAAAAACTTCTGCGGCGGTCGATTCGTGAGGCAATAAGCTCCTTTAGTGAATCCATTCCATGGCTACTTGGAAAAGTGTTGCAGGGCCCCTTTATGAGCCTGAGCGCGCCGGCTAGCAGCCGATCGTGCACGCGTATGCCATGCCATCCCAGCGTGTGCGTTCTTTTTTTCACGCAGATGTACACGGACGAGGTGGACATCAGCAAGAAGACTGCCGTGGACGTGCGCCTGCCTTTCTTCCAGACGGTCCCCTCCACCACGCAGTTCTTCATTGCGCTTGCCTCGGTGCGTATCTCGAGGAGAGTCTTAAAAGGGGCCATAACACGGTCACCCAACAATTTGTGGTTTTCAGCGAAAACTAGAAGTGGAGGGTCTATTACGCCAGTACAGGTATGAAAAGTGGACCGTAAAAAAATATTTCAGTTCATACCAGGCCCCAGAAGTTGCAGGCCGCTGTAAACCCTGCCGACTGCCAGCGACCGCCATTTTGCCATGGCGCCTGTGACGTCACGTGCGGCAAGGAGCCGAGCCGTCGTGCTATCACAATATCAGCCGCTGTAAATCATTCAGTTTCAGTGCCGAGCTGAAGAAAGCTAATATATCTCGATTTCACGCGCAGCTGACCACGCAGCAATATCGTTCGACGGAATGCAGATGCGCGCACAGCTAGCTGCTTTTTACGTCACGGCTCGCGAGCGCGCCACTGTTGCCCGACTCTCAGACCGCTCGCGTGTATATAAAAATATTTAATTATAAAATAAGTCGTCGACCAAATGCGCTAACATTTCGCCAGCTTATTTGGGAATGCTCAAGAATTAACCCACATAAAGCAGATTATGATCAAAAATATCAGCGACCTCACGAGCTGACTGCTGTTATCTATCTATCTATCTATCTATCTATCTATCTATCTATCTATCTATCTATCTATCTATCTATCTATCTATCTATCTATCTATCTATCTATCTATCTATCTATCTATCTGAAATACGAAGTGCTTTTTCATTTACAGTGTGTCAACGGCGCGATTTCCTTTGCAGGAGATGTGCGCCCGCACGAACGTGACCATCGCCAATCTCCTGAACAAGTCGTTTGGATCAAAAACAGCTGAGCAGAGGTAAGTTTTGGCATCACGTATACTTAAAGGATACCTTAATCAGTTCCTTGATATTACGAGCTGCGACTAGGGTAAGTCGGTCCGGGAATAATTTCTCCGTGATCCGTTACCGTATTCCACCGTTTGAGGGATCTCTTTAGGCGAAAGATTTATATGCTTCCTCAAACGCGGAAAATTCAGCGTCGGTGTCAAAAGGAGTGATGCAAAATCACCATCACGCCATGACAGCACCATATGACGTCATCAAGGCGTCACAGATAGCCAAAATTTGTGACGTCACATAACGCGACGTCACACATAATGGCATCATCACATGAAAGCGTCGTTTGGTCAAAGATGAGACGATCACGGAGGCAATACAAAACCAGGTAAGGTGCAGAAGTTGCAATGCCTCCGATCTTGGAGGCGGTGCGAAACCACGTTAGCTTCAGAAAGCTATCGAAAGCGGAGGGGGGCAGGGCCAATGAATGGACTGAGAAGAAAAGCAGAGGTAGGTGGCTTTCGCCTTGGAATCGTCTTAAAGTGATTCTGAACAAAAAAAATGGAAAAAACTGATGAAGTTATCGGAATTCTACCCTGGAAGACGCCACTGTTCCGATAAACAGAGTTTCATTTCACGTATTTTTGAACAGTTGGCTGCATTTTTGGTGGATTGCCAGCGCGCGGCCGCAGCACGCGAGCGCGAACCGTGACGTCACGTTCTCCCAAGCGCATGCAGGGCGCACTTGCTCCTGTCCTTCCCTTCCTATTCTCGCCTCTCCTTTCATTCCACTCTCTCCCTTCCACAAAAGCGCTGATGCCTTACCCCAGACGGGAGCGTTGTTCGCTGCCGTAGTGGTTCTGGGAAACGCAGTGTGAGCTGAGCGGGTTGAGAGACGCGGGTGACGGCTGGCATTGGTGGGATGCCCGTTTCTGGCGAGTGTTACGTCACTCCCTCTAGTTCACGGCGCGGCCGCTAGATGCGGCGGTGCCTGAAAAAGGCATTAAATTCATTATTTTCCTCTAGTTGCTTATTTAACGAGAACACATTGCACAAATGTACCGCTCCCCAACAATATTATTTTTTCCGTAAATCCCTCCGGGCCAAACGCTCAGAAAATGTTAGTTATTGTGGCCCATGAAATTGCCTGTAGTTACATGTGATGGTTTCGAACTCTGTGGCACATGGTAAGGTCATTTTTCTCGGTGTGGCATTAAACACAATGCGAATTCGTCGTCAACACTATCCACAAAGAAAAAGTCTCTCAAAATTTAAGTAATTCTGGCGGTGTGCTTCTACTAACCAGATAAATGGTCAAATATTGTATTAATAAATAAATGCTTAAACGGCTTAGTTCAGGGGAGAAGATATTTGCATAAATACACCATACTCCTTCCCCCTTCAAGCTTTTAATTGCCGCAAAAAAAAGTTTTTTTTGGGAAGGTGTTCAAGGCCAGCCTCATTAACTCAGAAATTGAGTAATTACAGAAAGGTATACCCGCAGTTGCCAATAAAAAAGAAGGGAATTGCATTTTGAAAATATTAAAATAAACAGTAGTGCAGGGAGAACTTTCTAATAGCTTCCAACTTGTTGTAGAATTTAAGCAAGAGCAGCATTTCAAAGCAATCGCCAGACGACGTGTCTCGCTTAATGAATGCTTCGCGCTTACGCTGGATAGGCGCTGGACGAGTGCATTGCATGCTCTTAACGCCTGGCAGGCCGGCAGCAGTCCGCGGCTGCGATAAAAGAACGTCGGGGCGTGCTCTGCGAATGTGGTGCCTTCGAAACCAAGAAGCTTTGTGCAAAACTCCCGTTATAAGTGGAACAAAAAGTAAAAGGATTCACCCTACCAAAAAATGTTAACGTAAGTACGTGTTGCAGTCCCTCAATGAAAACGAGTGCGTTACTAAGTTACCGAAAAAAGTAACGTGTTACCGTCAACACTGGTATTTTCAACCAAAATTACTGGCACTTGAATTGCTGAAGGTTAGCTGTAGCCAGAAAATCTGCCTTTGAAGGCAAAGGATACAAAGTTAAATTCAGTGCACGCAACCAGTAATATTACTGATCTCTAAAACCGCCATGCCAGCTGTTTCCACAAATACGTAGAATAGTATAGCTACAGGGTGTGCACTGACGATTATTGTAGCAAAACTCCACCTAGTTCCGCAAATACGTAGTATAGTATAGCTACAGGGTGTGCACTGATGATAATTGTAGCAAAACTCCACCTAGTGTTGGTATGTTCTTTTTGTGAATATCTCTAACCGTAACCACACAGCCGGCTGATTTGCCCGGTCACAATCCCTTGCCGCAGGATGGAGGTACTGGCCACCCACATGCCGCAGTACACGGACCACTTTGGCTGCTCCGGATCCCAGAGGATGCGCGTCAGCAACCGCTACATGCAATGCGTCTTTTGGAACCGCTGACACAGTTAATATACTAACGCGTGTGTTTAACGAGAATGGCTCACGCAATATATGTAGCGTGTGTATTTTGCAGGCCAATTAATAAAAATGTTGTGTGCAGATTGAACTGGCTCTACGTCGCGAAGGCTGATAAACAGTGGAGCTGGTGGTATCGGCGCGCCAACCAGCACCACAGGTACTAGAGCACGCGCTGCTATTGGTCGACTCCTTTCACCGGCACCACCAATCACGCTTGTAGGTTGCCCCTCATTCTCTCGTAACTGGTCCACAGGGAGGGGGGCGGGGGGTGCGGGACTGGGGTACCAAAGCTCCCCTCCCCACCGAGTAGCGAAAATCTAACATAGAAGTAACTGTATCAATCGGGGCTTCCTCTTGGAATCACACAGGCGTTTTCCGAGACATACAGAAAGAAATCGCGCAGTTGATAGACTTTATACCTCTTGTTCTTCAGCAACGCAGATACCCGGACAATGCGTATTCTGCGAAAAGTCCACGTTTGCTATAGTTAGCGTTCGTGTGCCTAATGATCCTACAACTAAGTTGTAGTAGTTGTACTAGGTCGTAGTAGTAGTAATAGTAGTAGTTGTAGAGGAATAGTAGTATGTGTATCGCAGGTCACGTGACCGGAGGGGGGACCTCTTGTTCTTTAGCAACGCAGATACCCGGACAATGCGTATTCTGCGAAAAGTCCACGTTTGCTATAGTTAGCGTTCGTGTGCCTCAATGATCCTACAACTAAGTTGTAGTAGTTGTACTAGGTCGTAGTAGTAGTAATAGTAGTAGTTGTAGAGGAATAGTAGTATGTGTATCGCAGGTCACGTGACCGGAGGGGGGACCTCTTGTTCTTTAGCAACGCAGATACCCGGACAATGCGTATTCTGCGAAAAGTTCACGTTTGCTATAGTTAGCGTTCGTGTGCCTAATGATCCTACAACTAAGTTGTAGTAGTTGTACTAGGTCGTAGTAGTAGTAATAGTAGTAGTTGTAGAGGAATAGTAGTATGTGTATCGCAGGTCACGTGACCGGAGGGGGACCTCTTGTTCTTTAGCAACGCAGATACCCGGACAATGCGTATTCTGCGAAAAGTTCACGTTTGCTATAGTTAGCGTTCGTGTGCCTAATGATCCTACAACTAAGTTGTAGTAGTTGTACTAGGTCGTAGTAGTAGTAATAGTAGTAGTTGTAGAGGAATAGTAGTATGTGTATCGCAGGTCACGTGACCGGAGGGGGACCTCTTGTTCTTTAGCAACGCAGATACCCGGACAATGCGTATTCTGCGAAAAGTTCACGTTTGCTATAGTTAGCGTTCGTGTGCCTAATGATCCTACAACTAAGTTGTAGTAGTTGTACTAGGTCGTAGTAGTAGTAATAGTAGTAGTTGTAGAGGAATAGTAGTATGTGTATCGCAGGTCACGTGACCGGAGGGGGACCCTCTTGTTCTTTAGCAACGCAGATACCCGGACAATGCGTATTCTGCGAAAAGTCCACGTTTGCTATAGTTAGCGTTCGTGTGCCTAATGATCCTACAACTAAGTTGTAGTAGTTGTACTAGGTCGTAGTAGTAGTAATAGTAGTAGTTGTAGAGGAATAGTAGTATGTGTATCGCAGGTCACGTGACCGGAGGGGGGGACCTCTTGTTCTTTAGCAACGCAGATACCCGGACAATGCGTATTCTGCGAAAAGTCCACGTTTGCTATAGTTAGCGTTCGTGTGCCTAATGATCCTACAACTAAGTTGTAGTAGTTGTACTAGGTCGTAGTAGTAGTAATAGTAGTAGTTGTAGAGGAATAGTAGTATGTGTATCGCAGGTCACGTGACCGGAGGGGGACCTCTTGTTCTTTAGCAACGCAGATACCC
The DNA here is from genome assembly GCA_030522465.1 of Rhipicephalus appendiculatus. Classification (NCBI taxonomy): domain Eukaryota; kingdom Metazoa; phylum Arthropoda; class Arachnida; order Ixodida; family Ixodidae; genus Rhipicephalus; species Rhipicephalus appendiculatus. The sequence continues at coordinate 16,455 of JALIZH010019342.1, forward strand.
GGACAATGCGTATTCTGCGAAAAGTTCACGTTTGCTATAGTTAGCGTTCGTGTGCCTAATGATCCTACAACTAAGTTGTAGTAGTTGTACTAGGTCGTAGTAGTAGTAATAGTAGTAGTTGTAGAGGAATAGTAGTATGTGTATCGCAGGTCACGTGACCGGAGGGGGCAGAGAATACACAAACAAGTCAACTTTGAATTGGTGATAATGTTTGAAGTGATGATGATCATCATGGTGGTGCTGGAGATGATGATGCTCGGTGCACTACTGTCACGCGCTGAGAGCGTCGCTGTTCAGCGCTTTTCACGACGTGCATGAATAAAAAAAAAACAGATTTTCTGATTATTCGGAAACCTGGAAATGCTCCACCGAAATTGCTTGTAAGAGAAACAAGAGCCAATCAATTGGTGATAATGTTTGAAGTGATGATGATGATCATGGTGGTGCTGGAGATGATGATGATGATGATGATCGGTGCAATACTGTCGCGCGTTGAGAGCGTCGCTGTTCAGCGCTTTTTACGACGTGGATGAATAAAAAAAAACAGATTTTCTGATTATTCGGAAAACTGGAAATGATCCACCGAAATTGCTTGTAAGAGAAACAAGAGATAATCAAAAGAAAAGAAAAGGGTTTATTTCCAGCAGTTCATTTCTTTCACCTGCGATTTGCGCGCTCCCTTTCATCTCGGTGGCTCTGGTCATGCTTTGAGCTTCTTCTCTCTTCTCCAGCTTCGTGCGTCCGTCTAGGTTGTATACGGAGGATAGGTCGTGATATTCCTGAGAGCGTCGCGCACGTTGGGCACCCTGATGTGATACATGGCCGGGAACGCGGTGCCGCCGTACCTCTTGATCATGGCGCCGGAGACGGCGTTGAACATCTCGAACCTGCCGAAACGTGTCGTGTGGCCCAAGTGCGTGAAGTTGCCCTCGAAGCTGTCCTCGCCGATGTCGTCGAAGACGACGCACCGGTCGTGCGGCCAAGCGTCCAGCAGCTTTTCGATCTGCAGAAGCGAGAGTGGTGTCGTTTCGGTACTCATGAGTTCCAAACGCTCCGCGTTTGGAACGCGGTGCTAGTGTGTCGGTGCTGTGTGCTATAGTGTGGAACGCGGTGCTAGTTTGGAACGCGGTGCTAGTTGGAACGCAGAGCTAGTGTCACTGTCAACACGGAGCGTTGACAGTGACACTAGCTCTGCGTGACTCAGTGACACATTTTGTTGCGTCACTGTCACATAAATGGAATCGTGGGGCATGAACTACAAAAGCCATATAAATGCTCGTGAACGAATTTGCAGCGAACGCTCAGAAGTCAAGGTGAGCAAGCAGGTATAATGTTCCGGTCGGAAAGTGTTCTTTCAGTTTCGATATTGCGCGACAGCGAAAATTGCTGTTTCTGTAAATAACATACCGGAAACTTGTTTATGAATATATTTTTTCCCATACCAATAATACATGCTTTCACATGGTAACTTCAATCGGCGCAAATGTCATAACGCTTATCGCGAAAGAATACCAGAATTTAATGGAACTAAAATATACAACAGGATCCCGCTTGAGAATGAAACTGCATTTTAGCATGCAAGTCACTTTTTTGGTCAATTCAAGAAATGTAAACCTGTGTGTATGTTCGTAGAAATCGTTTGAGTTAATGCTGGATTTTCTTCTGTTTAATAAGTACCTGTGCATAACAAGCTATAAGTTCAAACTAATAAGCACCTATGTATTACAAGAGTAGATGTATACGTGTCTATGTATAAACATATACATATCGATAATGCTGGACAAGAGTGCTAAGATAAATTTTATAATCGCTCCTTGTGGTTACAGATCGACTGGCCCCACTGAAGCAAGGTCCTCAACAGAAAACGGCGCCGTTACGTCATTCTACGTTTACGATTTACGGTAATCTATCTTTACAATATATGACAACGACTGTTTACAATATATGGTGGTCTCCGTATACAATATCTGGCAATATCTGTTTAGAATGTATGGCGACTTGGGCTTACAATATATATGGCGATGTCTGTTTCAATATATGGCTACCTTTGTTTCCAATGCATGGTGAGAGCGCGACCCGGCAGACACGTGACTATATACGTGTGTGGAGTCGCCGGCGGCTGCAGGCGCACGTGTTTCACAGTCACGCCTGATGTCGATGTTGAAAGGTTCGCGGGTTCAATCCCCTACACTCGCGGCGTCCAACGCGCTTACTTTACCGCAGCTGATATACGCGTGCTTCAGTTCCCAACATAGCCCGTTTACAAATGGAAGTTTTATAACGTTGGTGCGCATACGAAGGAAGCACTGGTACGCGGGCGGTCGAATAATACGGGAAGGCGTGGCCGGAAGTACCTTGGCCGAAGACATATGCCGAGGAGATAACCAGTCAAGGGTGAGTATGTTTGTTTTTAACAGCGAAGCAACCACTCGCCTCGCACAGCTGGTGTGACGTCATGTCAAGACGCGTGTGCGCCGTGGTAGCAGCACTCGTGCCAAGTCGAACATCTCTACGAGCCAAGTGGAGTGACGTCATGCGGTCCACATATGCGCAGGGCTACAACTGCGCAGCAACCACGCACGAGCTAAGTAAAAAACAAATCGCGCCGTGTCGAGACGGTTGCTGTCATGGGTCGCCATAAGATGGTACGTACTCCCCGAGGAGGCGGCCGCGTTTCGCGAAGCGAGGCTCGCTGGTATGCGGGAGAGACAAAGGCAACGACAAGCCGATCCCGAATACACAGAACCTCGAACAGTGAAGTTCCACCATGGTATACCCAAATACCACGATGTTATAACCTTGAAGCAGCCAAGTTCAACCATGATACACTATAGGAAATCGCGAGATCAACCAGCTTCACTGTGCTTGGGCTTTGCGCGACCTAGCGGAAACTGCGCACTTTTTTTTTCTAAAACATACAAATCGTCCGTATACCTTAGGGGCCAGAGTAGTGGCGTCGTCGTAGACGAAGACGCTTACGATGCCCCGCGCGTATCTGTGCACCCACATGTGAGACTGGCTCCTGTTTTCAAACTCGTACTGCATGTCCATGTCGTCCACGTTGAGCTTCTTGGTGCCGTCATTCAGGCCTGTGAACTGAGATTCGAAGGAGAAACGTTGCACAAGATGCCTAAACCTATCGTCCACGAGCACCTATTTTCCTATTTTGGTGTCTCTCACACAAAAGCTGTTAGAACCTCTCGGTGCACGCCCCACCGTGATGGATGCGAAACTTCCCTCGATTATTTCTCGTTTATTCGAAACTTCTCGATTGTTCTATAGAGCAAACGCGAGCACCAGCGATAACGCATGATAAATTGTGCAAAAAAGACGACGCGGTCCGCCGAAGATCAAATTACCAACGACTGCGATCCCCGCTACCATTGTACAACGAGTATTGTCTGTACTTCGAGTTAATTTTTCAGTGGACGCTTTCAGTTAGCCCAATAAAAGGCTGCCATCTGCACCACCATGCTGTTATGCGTACCTTCGCCGTCACAAGCGCGTGCCAGTATATGGGAATAGTCGTAAGAGCACCGACATTTCTTATGCGCGAGATATCTGTGAAAACTCTGGTAACGTTATATGTATCTTCCGGAATAATGTATATACACACTAGAATACGACATCTCTTCTTAATGGAATGTAATCGTAGACGAACGGAGACTCACGTTGTAACGGCGGAAGCGAAAGGCGTTGAACCAATCAATGTTCAGTTCGTTGTGGAAGTCGATGGGAAGCGACGTGATGTGCCCGTAGTTGATCGACGTGGTGACCGAAAAGCAGACCTTGCTCTGGTTCAGAAGTTGCTTCCAGTAAGGGAACTCCGTGATGATGTCCAGCTGCGAAACAAACAAAATTGTGGACAGTAATTTATTAGGCAACTTAAGGCCATGATGGATAAATGGCCAAAGATCAATAATGTCAGGCTCTTTTACGTGCCAAAACCACGATATGATCATGAGGTCCGCCTGGAGCGGAGGGCTCGGGAAATTTCGACTATCTGGTGTTCTTTAACGTGCACAGACATCGCACAGTACACGGGCCTCTATAGCATTTCATCTCCATCGAAATGCGACCGCCGCAGCCGGTATCGAACACGCGACCTTCGTGTCAGCAGCCGATCACCGTAACCACTACACCTGCGCGGCGGACAAAGGGCAAGAATTACTTAGGCGCAGTTCTCTAGCTCCGCGTGCGGTCCAACTTCAGGACCTCGATTACGTTAGGTTAACATTAACCCTTGTCAGAGGTGTGCCCAGGATAAAGCCCTGTCTGGTTCATCGGCCGAAAAATACGCCGACCGGCTGCGACGTGCCAATTCGTTAGTAATACTAATTGCTCCGGTTTTACGTCCCACAACCACGATATGATTATGAGGTATGCGGTGTCCTGAAATTTCGATAATAACCTGCGGTTCTTTAACGTGCGCCTAAATCTAAGCTTATATGGGCCTCTAGCATTTTGCGTCCGTCAGCCGCGGCCACCGCGGCCGGGATTCAATCCCGCGACCTTTGGGTCAGCGGTCAAGCACCATAACCACTTGACAACAGCGGCGGGTGCCAATTGGTTAGGAGTACAAATGAAAGTGAACTCAAGGTCAAATAAAAGCGATATTAAAGTGAATCAGCGTACATTCAAGCGACACAAGAGTGAATCGGACTACATAAAGGTTAATCAATGGTGAATCAACGTGCAATAATGTAAATCGAGTTAATTAAGAGTGAAGCAAGTGACTTAAGCCCCTATGATTCAAGAGATGCTCGGGCGGAACAATTGCCGGCCATTTAGGCCAGGCTAACCCCGCCTGTTGCAACATCACAACCACCACCACCACCACCACCACAAGTGACTTAAGCGTGCATCAACGTTCATTAGGGAGGCTTCCAGAGAAGTGAATGCCTCGCAGAGCATACACTTTCGCGTCTGAACTCCTGAGCATTAGCTAAAGGGACCCGGTGACCTTTTATCTAGTTAGTAGGTGGTTTGGTTAGGTTAGTACCATGCAGTAAACAGTGTGTGATCTCACCATGCCTCTGGTTCCGTTGTGAGCGCGGTATATGGGATTGGGAGGCGAGATCCAGTTGACTGGCGCGACGTAGCTGGGGTCGTACCATATGGTGTTGTGTTCCTCCGTCGTGTTGGTCGTACTCACTCCGAATATGTCCGGAAAGCTGAAGCACGCAGAAAGGCCGAATAGTTCGCGTTCACAGTGACATCGATGTGACAGCTAATTTAGCATAGAAGTAATTTCGGCTTACTTGGCGACGTGTACTATTTTCTCCAGGGGCAGGCGGACAGGCCAGAACGGCCATATACTCATCGTGTGGATAAACTTCCATCCTGGCAGTAAGATGGGGTACTGCGGATTCTTGAAGATGTCATACTGCAACGAAGATGGTCAACATTCTGAGTACTCAGTGGCAACCATTTGTGGTATTGAAACCATGTTCACGGTACCTGTTGTCTTTAATGCAACGGAAAGCTGTCTAACCTGAGAGCCTCTAATCACACTATGGGAACGCGGAAAACGCCGTGAGATGTTTTTAGTCGGAATTTTCGATCTGCGGCGATTGTGACGTCGTACACACAACACGTTACAAATAGCGGCCAGTGAGCACGACAACGGTTCGTGTTTATATCGTAACAAGCACAGTATAGAGCTAGGAATATACCCTAATTATGAGCCCCTCAATCTGGCGCGCATGATAGCATCAGGCTACGTGAGGCAATCTAAACGATTCCATCATCCAGATTCAAGGATATTCCACTAGGCTGCGCGGTATACCGTTTTTTTAAGACTTTTGAATTAAAAAATATAAATTTTTTCCAGATGGCGACAACGATATGCCTGAAGTTAACTATAATTCAAGGTCTTTTCATTTCTACCAGGATCTAATCCCACGTCCTGTCGGTCCTTTTAAGGTGTTTACGTTGGCGGTCCGCTCACGGAGCGTTTGAAGTTGCATTGTTCCTCCCGCAACCCCCTCCCCCCTCCTCGGGTATTGCGGGACACAATTGAATCGACTATGGACGTCAAGTTAACTTAAAGCCTGTCTTTCACGCTGCGGCTCGTGATATCTTGCAAGAAGCCTTGGTACCTGATGGTGCCGAACGTGTTGCTGAACATATATTATATTGTCACTCGTACACACGCTGCTAAGGGCCGCTCAAGTTGCCTGGCCGCCCCCGCACGGGGCGGAAGGCCATCTATCCTGTGCGGAGCGGCCGTGCGGCTTGAGCTAAAAGTGGCCCCTTGAAGGCAGTTGCTGCCCTTACAAAAACCAGATCTGTCGTCGAAACTTCGGCTCAAGTGATTAGCTTATACAGCTGGACTAGTTGGTCTTGGTTATAACTAAGTGACAAGGACGTCTGTCAACTCGTCCGTGTCCTGTTCGTATCATGTTTCAAGCGACATTCCCCGTCTCGAAAATTTTGTGCCACGATCCTGACGCATACACGATGGCGCACGTAGTGAAGAAAAACTGGCACCCAAGAACGCGTGTAGCTCCAACAATGCTTACCACGTAGGTCTCGTTCGCCTGATGGTGGCCCCTGTTGTCCCGTACTATGGAATTGAGGATAGCGAATCCTTCGAAGCGAGTGTAGTTTATGCTGGCGTGAATAGGCGTGCGCACGAACTCGTATAACGACCTGTTGATCTCTTGAATAGTCCACAGGCTCTCTCTGCAACGAAAAGAGCAATCAGCCTCTATTAGGTCTATACTGGGATAACAACCAGTGAAAATTAGGCCTCTGCTGGCAAGAAGCGTTCGCATTGTGGGGTGAAAGAGCCGAAACGTCTTAGTGTGTCGCAAACTGCATCCCCTAAAAAATTTTACGCTATTCCGCAAAACGCTATTAAATTAAGACCCGTATTCGCAAACCAACCTCGGCTTCACCTCACGTTTTCCTCATGTCTGTGTACTCTGTACATGCGTTATAAGGCCTCGAAAATGGTAACACGGTAAAAGATCACAACAAAATTGGTTCATGAATACTGGCGTACTTTGTCTTCATCAAGCTCAAAAAAGGCTTAAGAGCGATGAGGAAAACTCGAGATAAGCATGAGGTTGGTTTGTGAATACGGGCCTAAGTTTACATTATTCCGCAAACTATCCCAGGGGTCTCAGCGGACCTTTCGCGAGTGACCAGGCACGCACATGATTGTATGGGTGTTCAAGAATTTTACGACTTTCTTGACGATGCTTTCTCAGCGCTGCGCCACCAGGCTGCCATATAGGGTCATCGTCATGTTCGTAAGTACCTAGCTACTTGTGCGAACAGCTGTTTTCCTTGCTGGGGAAGTCAGCTCTGCGGTTCGAGGACGACCAATGGACACCTGCAATCGACCATGAAGGTCGTCTCCGCACAAGAGGTATAGATAAGCGTTTCCAGGCATCAAGCCAGCGTGTATAGCACACGGCCCTTGGGGATCAAGGCTCAGTGCATACCCCCCTATACAGGTTAAACGTGCAATTAGTCTTTTCGTCTGTTTTGTGGTGCACCGCTCACGCACATGTCCAGGCGTTGCTTCTTTAAAAAAAACTATAAAGGACGTCATTGCAATGGGTTGTAGAGATGCTTGCAGCTGAAGAAATGAGCCGATAAAAACAGCACAGCGTTGCAGAGGTCACGCAGAAACAACGTAGTTTCGATACCTGATGCGTGTTTGTGACGCGTGTTTATAATCGCAGTGGGTAATACAGTAGAGATGTATTGCAGTGCAAGGTTATTTTAGAAGTTTGTCAGTCACATCCCCTCGGCAACGAATACTTTTGAACGCCTACCTCATATCGGAAGCGCAAGTCACTAGAGAACAACAGTTCGGCTTACCGAAGCGGTGCGCCTCTTGCAGGAGCCGTCCGGGTGAGTTTGTAAGGGGCCCCCTGAGGCCCCCGGAGGTCGCAATATAGGTGCGGCGTTGTTGTTGTCCACGAGCCCACAACGAACACGTAGCGTGAAAATTTTCTAAATGGTGCCGTAATAGCGGAGTTACACGCGTTTGCGTATCGAAACGCGGTGATCGCTCGTTTCTCTTTTTTTCGCTACTCTGCGCTCGTCGGCTAGCCTCCCTCCCAAAGCCGCTTTGCCCTCCTCGCCCTCACCCTCACCCTCACCAAGTGGCCTTCCCAACATAACTTGACATACGTCCTCGCCGACGCGCTCTTCGAAACAGTGTCCACTTACGGTTACCGCGACTACGTCAACTGTGCACTTCTCGGCTACCCGCTGTTGCTGATTCAATTAGCGCAGCTTATCAGACCGCTAGGCACGACTGTGTTGGTACGCTAATGATTTGGCGCTTGCGTTACGGGCCGCAGTTGCCGATTCGCAAGCCAGCGCACTCGGGCAACACGACGAAGAACAGCAAGGAGCGCGGGCTGCTGCTTGCAGACTAACAGGAAATCTTAGGTTATTGTTCGACCAATCGAAGAATCGATTGTCGATAACATCACAGATGCGACATGTCGACGTTGCGCACGACACCGGGGAAGCCGGAAAGGAGGAGGGATTGTTTCTTAATGTGGCAAGCCCATGGCTTGTAGCGCTGCCACGTGTGGCATCGTTGATTGTGACGGCATTCTGAACACTATGCGCGTGTTTATTTGAAATATTTAAAAAATATATCGGAGGTAGGTCAGGGGCCCTTTAAGAACGCAGTCTGTAAAGCTTTGTGCAAATTCTTTTAAGCATAAAATACTTTCAGCAGTTTGGCTCAAGTGGCTGTGAGACAAAAGCGAGCACTTAAACGAAACATCCGGGTACTTAGACGAGACATCTGGCCGTCGGCACTCGAACAAACCGAGATCATCCGTGCATCTAGACAAAAGTTCAGAACAGCGAGGTCTCTGGCTCAATGTCTCAGGTTTTACGCGGCAAAACCACAATATGATTATGAGGCACGCCGTAGTGGAGGGCTCCGGAAATTTCGACCATCTGGTGTTCTTTAACGTGCACTGACTTCGCACAGCACACGGGCCTCTAGCATTTCGTCTCCATCGAAATGCGACCGCCGCCGCCGGAATCGAACCCGCGACTTTCGGGTCAGCAGCCGAGCACCGTTTAAACAGTGTCTGGCTCGAACACTTTCTACAGGACCTCAGTACTTACGCTAGTCACTGCCCAAACAAGTCACATCCCTTCAAAGTTCCAAAGAAGTTATATGGCGTCCAAGTTGTTGATAATGTTCACAATATCACTAAAGCTGTAACTTCTAGTCCTCTGATGTTTTATTCGCGATTTCCAATAGTGACTTTCCCAAGGCAGAAAATATAGCTACGTTCCAAATGCAGATACACAGTACCACGCACTTGAGTTTCATCTTTGTTTTTTTCTTTAGAAGAACACTTGACCATGGTGTACTCACAGGAGGCGGACGTAGGTCATACCCCACATGCCCATGTAAAGGTCGGCTTGAGGGAACTGCAGGTACGTTCGCCTCGCTTGGATGTCAGCCACCCGGAAGAATTGGGCGTATTGATCGCTGGTGTCCCAGTCGATCCTGAGTCCAATCGCTGAACACAGACAAAGAAATCACGAAGAGACCGAATTAGGTTCTTTTCTATAGAAATGGGTTAAATGTCTATGTGAATGTATAAAAATTCTGCAGATCCTACGCCTTGTAGGAATCGGTTTTATGCAAAGCAGTATCAATGCTGCATTTTTGGCTTTGAACCAAGTGTCACGAGGTAGATCGACGTGTTTTTGGAAGGGTAGTAACTGTGTGGAACCATAGGCTTACCAGGTACGTCGACCACACTGGCGTTTAAAGGGTAACATATGGTATGACGTAACGTCAGCACTCACGTTAGAGCACAGACCACAGATTATTGAAACGAAGTGCGCACTACGATGTGGTGACGTGAATACCATTCGTTAGCGTGTTCCTCTGGGCTAGAGCAACGCTTGAACATAGCTTGCTAAATCATAGGAATACAACTGTAATATGTGTTACACTGCTATAATGTGTGTTACACTACAGGTTCCACAACACTGGAACCTGTATGATAGAAGTACATATGTAATGCTTATTGCTTTGTTACAAAATTAGATAGCCAGTACTGCAAACACAGTTGACGTTGCACCGACATACGCAGCATAGGGCCTTTTTCCAAAGCAGTTTATAGACCTGGCGTGGCTCCGTGGTAGAATACCCCACTGACTTGCAGAACACTTGGGTTCAATTTCAGCTAGTATTCTGATTTCTGCTGGTATCCCGATATGTGCTGGTATCCTGATTTCTGCTGGTATCTTGATTCTTTTGGCGTAAAGAAACGAGGCTCTCGAAGGTACGCCGGTAACATGCATATTTGTATGCGCCGTGTTCCAATAAATCGTGGGCTTGTCGGCGGTCAGTCGCTTCTGACATGGCAATCTGATCTTTTATCGAGATCGCTCGTCATTTCACGTTGCCTGGATATGATACGCATGACCATCTTTGTTACCAGTAGCAACCGAAGTGTTGTGCTGTTAAGCACTCAGTTGAAAGTCCGATTCCCGGCATGGACAAAGGAAACAGGAGGGAGCACTGCGCAATGCGATAAATAGAAATGAACAAAAACAGTTTGTCAGGCACGCAAAGCCCCAAGCTTCGCCCTATTCCCAGTAGAGCAAGGGCTCACTAGAATTTTTGTTTTTCCTTTATGCTTGGCCTCAGTAACCTCGTTCGTGTGCTCATAGACCTATTCCATGTTTGTAAACAGGGGAGCGCATGCGAGAAGACCACAATGCGCTAAAGTCTGCCCCGGGTTGACATTTGTCCGCCCATTGCACAAAGTGTGGTTGCGTGCCTGAACTTTCGCGCACGTCTGTTTTATACGCCCATCGTGGCACTAAAACTAGGGAGATTGCGGAAGCCTTTTTCATCAAAAAGATTATCGAAAGTTGTGTCAGCTCAGCTCCTATATCGCTTTTAGATTGTGAAATCTCGTTTATGGACGACACTTGATTATGGTGGAACTTTCCCTTTTGTATTTCCCTTTCCCTTCGTGTTTTTCTGGTATATATTCTCTTTTGTGAATAAATCCAAGTTTCAGTCTGCGCTTGTTTGTGTCCTCTTCCTGTGTCCCGTTAGTTTGCGCTGCGAATATTTCACTATGAGCTTCCCGCGTTCCCCCACTAAACAGGGGAACACAGCGTCGGGGACCCTCCCGCGTTCGCGCGGGAGGCTCCCCGACGCGTAGTGTTCGGAGGTAGCTTTGCAGCTGTTGTGCCAGTTGTCACGTGATCATAGAGGCTGGTGGCGAGCTTTGTGCTGGGCGGAGCCTATGCGCCGTGACGTCGCTACTATACTCGGCGACAACTTTTCTTGACATTGGAGCGAAGGCTACGGAGGCGGGGCTTCCACACATTGGTGTTGCTCCGCAAGTAGTTCGGCAGCTTGCGGCTGATTTCGGTTTTGCTCGCTCGCATCGTTAACGCGTTTAGAATAACACATACTTGAAAATTATGAATGGGAGAAACATTTCGATTGTTTAGTATCCTATAACGAGTATATTTTTCTTGGAGAACTAAACAGCGCGTATTCGGCCGCACAGTGACGTCACGGACGCCATGTTTCCTTGGAAAACGGGTGGGCTGAAAAGGTGGTGCTGTCTAAGAAATGGAAAGAAAAGGAAAGCATTCTTGCAAGGTGAACGATAACTGTATTTTGCCTACAACTTCCCGCAACTGTTTAAGTCTCATAATAAATAAAGCACTATTTATTTCAGCAAGGCAAATGAGAAAATTATCAATAAACTTCAGTACTACTTTTTTGGCGCGGAAGCAGACATGCGCTTTGGTTCTGTAGCTTCCACAGTGTTGTCAAGGAAAGCTGTCGCCGAGTATAGCACCTCAGTATGTCGACGGCGCCTACCCCTGTTTACAAACATAAGGGCTGGCGGCATCCTTGAGACTCGTCAACTCACAGTTCTCCAGTTTCTTCGCGGTAAACTCGATACGCTGGTCCCCGGTTCTGTGGTGGTCGTAGTGGTACATCCGTATGTAGACGTAGTCGGTGCACTGGTGAACCGGACCCCAGACATAACGGGTGAGAAACTCGAACGCGCAGATGAGTGTGAACCGACCTGCGAGGTGGAAGCAGAGCGGTGGACAGCTTAGGGATACGACTAGAAGAAACACCTAAATCGGTCTACGGACCCGGTTTCTCAAACACGCGCCCTGGCCCGCATATGACTGTTTTCGTCCCATGCATTCTTTTGACAACGGAGCGGCGGCCGCCGGCCACAGCTCCAGCTGTGGCCGGCGGGCGCTCAAAACTTGGTGCAGCTGCACAAAGCGAAGTTTAAGCACAGCATAGCCATGAACACAATTAAAACAAGACGCTGACCACGATAAAAGCAAAAAGTAAGACGAAACGTCTTGCTTTTTGCTTTTATCGTGGTCAGGGTCTTGTTTTAATCGCCTTCACGTCTCTTCCTGACCAGATGGGCTTCCGTCCAACTCTCGGCTTCATAGTATAGCCACGTATAATATAGTATAAGGGGGAGGGTAGGATGAGAGGGGAGGGTGAGGAGGAGTAATTTGAGGGTGAGAAGGGAAAGGAGGAGGCGAGTGGCTAGAGACGAGCATAGACATGCGTAGCATAGTACAGCAAGGGGTGGGAACGGGAAGTTAGGATGAGTAGTGGCGATGCGAAGGTGAGGGGAAGGGGTAGAGCATAGCATAGTCATGCATAGTATGGCACAGCAAGGGCTGGGAAAGAAGTGGGGGTGCGGAGTGAAAGAGGGTCAGGAGGAGGGAAAGGAGGAGGGGAAGGCCACTAACTCCGCCGTGTCCTCAGCCTTCGCACCAATAGTGCCTAGCTGCCCCAATTATGTTTCTCGACTATGTTCATGCACCTGGTTCCAACACTCGCATAGAGCCGTGGCATCGACGATTAGTTGCGGCAGGAGGCTGGCTATAGAAACGAGTGCGAGCGTTCAAGGCACACAGTTGAAGGATGCGTTGGTTAGGGTAACACTGTTAGTAGTCACTCGGGGCCAGGGCCGTAGCCAGGGGGGGGGGGGGGTTCTAGCCCCTCCCCCCGAAATTTGGTTGAAGGGGGTGTTTTACCGCGAAAAAATAATGAATATAGGTGTTTTTCGAGGCCCTCAACAAGTGCCCCCCCCTCCCCCCTCCCCCCCCCCCCCCCGAAAAAAATTCCTGGCTTCGGCAAGATGTGTGCTTGGGCGAGTTGGTTCAACTCGCCCAAGTGTGGGCAAGTTGAACCAACAAGTGCCCCGAGCAGGCCCGTAGCCTGCTCGGGGCACTTCCTCAAGGAGAGGGTGGTCAGGTCAAACATGACGTGGCGTGAGTAGGATATGGTAAATATAGACACGAGCGAATCTCTTACGTGGAGGCTTTCCAGGTCTTGATGCTGCAAAAGGGAACAAGGGAGAGAAAGAAACGCTCTCGTGAGCGAGTTGAGCGGTATGCATGCCAGGGAAATGCAAATCTTCACATCGTCATTATTAGCCTAAGCTAAGCCCACTGCAGGACAAAGGCCTCTGCCATGTTTGCGGCCACGTTAGCCCCGCAAACTTCTTAATTTCGTATGACCACCCAACTTTCAGCTTCCTCCTGGCAAGCTTGCCTTCTGTTAGAATCTAGTCTGCTACTCTTAATGCGGGTATCCTGCCTTCTCGCTACATACCCCGCCTCCGCTCATGCCCATTTCTAGATTCCGACTGAAGATATCCATAACACCCGTTTGCATAGGTGTGCGCAAGGTTCCCCTTCCGGGGGGGGGGGGGGGCAAGGTTCGTCGCCGCGCCCCCCCTCCCTATTATGTCAATGTATGGGGCTGACTTTGTGCCCCCCCCCCCTATCGCCCCCCCCTACCTATTATGTCAATATATATGGGGCTGGCCTTGCGCCCCCCCTTCTCTCTCTCCCCTCCCCCCCCCCCCCCGAGCGCACGCCAATGCCCGTTTGCTCCCAGATCCACTCTGTTAACTTCTTGTCCCTTAAGGTTGCACCTATCGTTTTCCTTTCCATGGCTCTCTGCATCGTCCTAAATTTAAATATAACCCTCTTTCTAAGGCTCTAGCTTTCTGCTACGAGTATGAGTACCGGCAAGATGCAGCTGTTATATACCTTTCTCCTGAGCGATAGCGGTAAACTACCTATTATAATTTGGAAAATCCCGCCACACATAGGCAACAGATCATTATGAAGTAAAATGCGTCTTGTACGTCGCGCACGAATACCGTAACAGCAACGCCCCATCAACGTGCACGAATTTTTGAGAATGCGACCATTGGCCACGTTTCGAGATCGAAGCTGTAGTTCTGATCGCGTTTTCAGATAGCTCCGGAAGCGCTGCGAAGAGCAAGACTTAAAGATGTCCCGTCGAAAGTCGGTACAACGAGCAAAACCTGCCAAACTAACAGACTAACAAAAAAGAAATGATTTCTTTACCGCTACTAAAGAATACCTTCATTGTCAGATATGAAAGGTGACGTAGTGTTTGTGTTATATGGGACTGCCTCACAGCTATGCTTCACTTTATTACAAAAACAAGCGGGCGTAAAAGATATTAGATTGTTTCAGTATTGTTAGCATGCCCTGGCTTTCACATGGGATAGGGACAGTTCGTTTGCCAAGGCTGCCTACTTGACGTAATGCCCTAGTATTCGAGTTTACTTCTTCCTCCATAGTTAATATAATAATTCTTGGGATTGAACGTCCCAAAACCACGATATGATTATGAGAGACGCCGTAGTGGAGGGCTCCGCAAATTTCGACCACCTGGGGTTCTTTAACGAGCACCTAAATCTAAGCACACGGGCCTCAAGCATTTTCGCCTCCATCGAAAATGAGGGTGCCGCGGCCGGGATTCGATCCCGCTACCTGCGGGTCAGCAGTCGAGTCCCCCTCCATATTTACGTGTATATACGCAAGCACGCTACGCCAGACTTACGTGTCCCTGGAAATGGCGTTGTTCTTGTGGTGCTTGGCGTAGTCGGCGTTGTCGTTGTCGGCTTTGTCGTAGTTCGCTTCGTCGTCGTTGACGTCGTGGTCGCTGACGTCGTGGTTGTCGGCTTCGTGGTCGTCGGCTTCGTGGTCGTCGGCTTCGTGGTCGTCGGCTTCGTGGTCGTCGACTTCGTGGTCGTCGACTTCGTGGTCGTCGACTTCGTGGTTGTTCGTGTTGTCGTCGTCGGCTTCGTCGTAGTCCGTATTGGTGGCATTCTCGTTGGGGGGGCTTGTCGTTGGTGCTTTTGTCGTTGGCGTAGTCAGTGAGACCGTCTGCGGCTTTGTCGTGGAAGTCATGGTTGGCGGTGGCGCTGTCGTCGGCGTTGTTGTGGGCAGTGGTACCGTTGGCTTTTGAGTCGGCGGCGGTAATACAGTAGTAGGCGGCGCTTGCGTGGTCGTAGGGACGACTGGCGGAGCGGCTGCGAAGTGAGTGTGGACAAAGTTGCGGTGATGTCCCCTTCCCCCCCCCCCCTCATAAGTCAGCAAACTCATTCATGAGTCCACTTATCAGACTCAGAACGAGCCGTGTGTCTGAGTGGGTCCGGGCGAGTAATATTTTGGTAAGTTTGGGCTCCGAGTGAGTCCGACAGAGAATAATTTCGGTGAGACCGAATCAGAGCGAGTCTGGTTAAGAAAAATTTTGATTAGACTGAGTCCGAGTGAGTCCAGTTAAGAAAGCAGAGCGCGTGCACCGTGCGGGAGAGAATGTGTGGGAGAGATATAAGGCCCATTTGTAAAGAGCCTTGCAAGTGCTTCGATAGCTCAGTCGGTAGAGCATCGGGCGCTTTTCGTCGCGGCCCAAGGAGTCAGAGGTTCGACGCCCGGCGGGGGAACTTTTTTCTGAATGTTTTTTTTCTTTCGCATTTGGCAGCATTAATTTTACGTCATATCCGTGACGGAAATACGTCACTAAAGTCTTGGTGGACCCCGGCATAAAACACTTTCGTACTAAAATTTTGGTGAGTATGAGCCTCAGTGAGCCTTAAGCACGAATTACATTACTTGAGTGAGTGTGATTGAGCTACACTTTTTTTTTTTGCCAGACCCGTGGTCGTATATACTAAACTTCACCGTTACTACCAGCCTTAAATCGGCTTACGTTTACACTCACGTTTACTCACGCATACTTCATTACACTAGCGTTCATACGCTGGGCTGATATTTATTGATCAGAAGCCTCACGTTCTGGCGCCGGCTTCCAGAAAGTGAGGTCATGCGCTCATATCCAGGCAAATAACTCACTCTACGTGGGTTATAGGGCGCGATTCCAACTATGTAGCCCCGAAGCTACCTAATGATTTTAATGCGCTGCCAAAGCATGTTACACAATTATTCTTGTACCCTGTCCCCGTAAGAATGCGACTACTGCAGTTTGGAATCAAGCCCAGGAAGCGGTGCTCGCGCCGCACTGTTGCTCCGCAGCTGCTCGACCGAATCGCGGTGCGCCAGCCGCATTGC